>PVIR01009351.1:0-53626 GCA_004026965.1 Petromus typicus | reverse complement strand
ACCTCCACTGAATCAGCCCTGAAGGACAGTTCCCTTAGGAACCTTCCCATAAGAGCTGCGGGTGGTCACATCAGGGTGACTCTGGTTGCAGGTACTTTACGATGCAAAAATAAGCCATGACCAGGTTGTCTCTCTCTTTTCTCCTTCAGACAGGAAGGCCAGATTTGTACTTGTTCCATCCAACCCCATTAAAACACTACTTTTCCTGCTAGACGAAGTTCCCTGTCCCACCCTGCCGTCACCCCAAGCCAGCTCTGTCCCTTACCAGCAACAGTTTCCTCTCTGATCTCCCTATGTCCAGGCCTCTCTCCCCCTCATCCTCTACATGGAAAACTGGTATTCTTTCCAGACTTCTGTGTTGCTTTCTACTTTCTCTTACCTTCTGAACACTTACCACACTCTACAATTATAATTGTTGCTTTGTTCGCGGATAGTCGCTACTGCTTCCCTCGGTGAGCACTGGGAGGGAAGAAACACATGCAGTATCTGGGTGAAGTCAACAAATGTTAACTGTACGAGTGCATTTTTCTTAAACGTAAATGAGAAACAGTTGAAGGAAATGCAAACCTCCTTAACAAAACTCCCGCCACAGCCATGATGTGCGGGGTCAATTTCTCAGTACTCTGGTGTGTCCTCTCTGCCCAGGAGGGCCCTTGCCAACTTCCGCAGAGCTGGGGGCCCCTTGTTTTCCACGTCTGGACATCATGGACTTTTCCACCAGCTGGGACAAGAGTGGTGGCTGAAATTTAACTCCTCTGCTCTTTTCATTCACCTTTGGTTTCTGGCCCTGAAGTCCACATCAATTCGTATGGACATTGTTGACCAACAAAGAATGCAACTTCCTCTCTTAGTCTGTTTTATGGTGTTATAGCAAAATACCAGAAATCAGGTACTTTATAAATAGTACAGGTTTACTTGGATGACAGTTCTGAAGGTTGGGAAATGTGAAGAGCATAGTGGCTACATCTGCTCAGCCGCTGGCAAGGACCTTTCTGTTGTATCTTAACACAGACAGGCTGCCATCTGGCAAGACAGTGACTGTGGGAGAGAAGGTCACTTACAGTGAAGTCATTTCTGGATAACTCATTAGTCCATAAGTTAGTTGATTCAATTACCTACCAAAGCTCCCACTTCTCAAATACCATTGATGTAACAGTGGATTCAGCTTTCAACTCATGAAATTTAGGGCAGGTGTTCATATTCTAACACCTCCCTTTCTCCCAGGGCGCTTAAACAACTGTCTTAAGTGCTGGGCATTGTATTTTTGGAGGCTCCACTCCTTTATTGTGTCAAACATATAAAAATTCATTGATATCCTGCAATTAATATATATATATATTAGATATATATTTCCTGCTATTAGATAGATATATTAGATATATATATTACATAGATATATTAGATATATATATTAGATATATATATCCTGCTCTAAAATATATTACAAAAGATTGTTATATTTTGCTCATGTAATTTTTTTGCTATAATTAGCTTTTGATTGGCTATTCACTGTCTTTTTATCAATTATTATGCATACTTATAAAAAGGAAAAGCTAACTTGCAAATTGCTTCTAAATGTAATAGCAGTTTTTCTTTTACATTTAAATGCAAGAAGCTTGAAAGTGCATTTTGGAGATATTTAATCAAGTATGTTTATGATCAGTGTCAATTTGGCAGTTCTCTTCAGGAGCCAACTTTTTTGGAGTCAAAATGTGAAAACATTTTGAAATTTTTTTGCTTAAGGACTCTTGAGAACTCAGAAGAGCTTCCCTTCCTTCCCACTTATAGAAAAATGAACTGTTCCACTGTAGGCTTAGTTCCCCATTGCCTAAATCATATAACTAAAATAAACAGAACTGGCGGAAGTCTGTTTTATTATAGAAACTGGGTTAGAATAGTATTTGTCACTACTTTGCTATTTATTTAACCAGGGAAGATGGCTGCAGTTTTTAAAAATTCTCATTATAAAAGAAACATACATTCACCATATAAAATTTGGAAATATAGAGGTAAGGTTCCTAGAAACAAGGCACAGTCACAGATGCCCATAACCCAGCACTTTCAGAGGTGAGGGAGGAGAACTGCAGTTTCCAGCCGGCCTGGGCAACTGAGTGACTTAAAGGACCCTGTCTCAAAATAAAAGCAAACTGGGGATACAGTTCAATCCCTAGTACAATGTACAAAATCACGTAAATACATTT
This sequence comes from Petromus typicus, assembly GCA_004026965.1. Lineage (NCBI taxonomy): Eukaryota > Metazoa > Chordata > Mammalia > Rodentia > Petromuridae > Petromus > Petromus typicus. The sequence goes on along the minus strand of PVIR01009351.1, from coordinate 51,425 downwards.
GAAAAATCATCTATACACAGATAGTACCCCCAAACAGCACTGTCCCCACTGACATACTCTTTTATTGATTTGTATGTGCATATACACATCCAAACCATATTACATATAACTATATCCTATTTTCACTTATATTAACATCAGTGCTTATTAATAATTAATAATGCTTGATGGCTATGTCAGTACACTTTCTGTGAAAATATCTTATTTAATTTTATTTATCTATTTTTGGTACTAGCAATTGAACCTGTGGCTTCCCTCTAGTTAAGTATGCACTGTACCACTGAGCTACACCGTTGGCCTGAAAATGGCAGTTGTGTTGATACATAATATTCTGCCATATGGATCTACCTACAGTTCACATCATGTTGGCAGTTTCTGCTTCTACTTTATAGTGTATATGTAAAGTTATGATGGCCTGGAGGTTGGCTCCTCTCCCACACAGCTCCTCTTCCTTGGAGAGCAGACAGTTTGGAAAACGATTAGCCCTGTGTCATCCCCGTTGTACTCATCTTCTCCTAGTTCAGTCTCCCCGCATCAGACCAACCAAATAGGTACCAACTAACTAGTAGTTTCCAGGAAACATTTCCTCTGTCCAGGAAGTCTGAGCCAGCTGCCAAAGGCAGGAAAAGCACCAATAAAATCTAAACTGGAGTGGAAAACAGTTGGAGTCAAACACCAAAAGGAGTTTGGATTGCACATCTGGACCTGGGGAACTCCCGCACGGCAAGCAATGATCTTCCATCATGATCTTCCCCCCAAAATAATTCACATGTTGCAGCTGGAATTCTGGAGTCTACTTCCTGCACTTGGATGACACTTACTGCCTTCTGGGTAAATCTGACAGTCTCTGTACTTCTATAATGGTCTTGCATAATAATAATTTTGAATGGCAAGACTTCCCAGGAACTGAGTGGAAACATCATCCCACATCTTGCTGTAATTTCTACACAAAGCAACAAAAGACACAAGAACTTCCAAACAATACTAAATCAGGGCAGTTACTGATTTTCCTCTCAGTGAAGAATCATAATTGGAATTGTTCAAGTGAAGAAGAATTTTTTTTTTTTTGTATTAAAAAATCCACCAGAGCTGTCCTTTTGGAGCTGGGGATTGACACTGACTTGTGATAGTAAAGAACGTTGCTCATGGTAAGAGGAAAACAAAACAACAGGGACAAGAAGCTTAACAATCCAACACTAGGAGCCCTTCAGTCTTCTCAGTGCTTGCCTCTTTCTTCTTTGTGAACTTTGCTATGGGAGCGTTTCTTGTAACTAACAGCTCTGGCATCTGGGAGACCACAGCTAACCAGGTCAAATGCAAAGGGGTGTGGCTGTGGCAAGTTGAGCTCCTTCCCCCTTGCTGCTCCTCCTCCAGCCAGTGCCACTCTTCCAGCCCCTGGGGAGTGCTGGGGCTCGGGTTCTGCTGTCCTCGTCCCACGCCAGCAGCCCGATTTAGGTGCTGAGCCAAGATAAGGAAGACAACGCCCTGTTCCATTGACATGGACTCCAAAGGAAAAAAAGTGACCAAATTTTTAGGTTGCTCAATCTGCATAGCTCTTAGCCTTCACATTTGTATATTATGTCTAAGCTAGCCTAGTTTCCCAATTAACTATTATAAATGCAACCTTACACAAACATTTCCTGTGGGTGACAGCTATCTGTAGATTTGTTATAAGAGATGAAAATTTCCCGTTTCATTGATTCACCAAAACCTTGCCAAGGTATAATGGGAAAGGGACAAAATTTGGTTCATGAGGAGGTTTTTGAAGCAAGTCACCCCTCAAACAGCTTTTCAGGGGGGTGTGTAGTCCAATGTGAGAGCACCTGCCTGACGCACTGAAGGGAAAAAGGTTCATCAAGAGTTTCTTGCCTCGCCACAAGTCAGGAAGTCACACTTCCTGATAGCTAATGTTTACAGTTTGAGAACCGGCTTTCTGGTGATCCCTAGAACTCATGTACCACACACATCCTCCATGGAACACAAAGGTAATTCAAAGTCGCCAGCAGTCAATTCAGGTTGTACTTGTGAGCAGTGCTGTGTGAAGTGTGATGGCAGGCAAGTCCTCACCCCAGTTCCGTCGTCCTCCCTGCCTGGAGTTTCGGCTCTGCTGTGGCCAGGTCTGGCCCTCACAGGCTCACACTGGCCTCTCTCTGACGTGAAGCCTGGCCTGAGTGTGCTCACAGTCTCCATTTCCTCTTCCCCTAGGCCCATTAGCACTTTGTCATCACTAAATTTCTCAGCATTTGCAGCAAGCCCACAGTTTTGCTTTAATATAGTATAATACAGCAGTGGAAGCTATGAAGTGGAAGGATTAATTTACATGCGGGGATCGGGAAACGCCAGCAAGGAGAAAATACTCAAGCGTAACTGTTTTCAGGATAGGGTCTGCTAAGCACCTGTGTACCATGGTGAAGAGAAGCAACAATCAATACTAAGCTTTGGAGGCTGAGTCAGTGAAAAATCTGTTATAAATAAAGACTTCTAGAGCCGGGGATTTAGCTCAGTTGTTCTGGCACCTGCCTTACAAATGCAAGGTCCCAGGTTTGATTCCCGGTAACCACACAGAACAATGCCCAGTGTGGTGACTCATGCCCAACAGCAATCAGTACCACATACCACAGTGCCAGGCATGGTGGCTCATAATTGTACTCCTAGCACTCAGGAGGCAGAGGCAGGAAGATTGCTGTGAGTTCCAGGCTCGAGAGGGCTACATAGTGAGCTCAGGCCAGGCTGAACTACAAAGAGAGACCCTGTTTCAAAAAAAAATAGACTTCTAACTAAGATAACTGAAAGACACAAATGCAATTTCCAACATAATATAGTCACATCTTAATACTCAACTGTTCCAAAGCTGGTGGAATCTAGTACTCAATGAGTTTTGATGGAAATTTTTCACCCCAATACTTGTCGTTTGTCTGGTACTCAATGCACAAGGTAGAACTTGTGGGTGTCGGTTACCTTTTAATTCATTAACCTTTCTAGCCAGAACAATTTGTACCGTGGTCCACTGTGTAAGAAATGAAGCCACTTGTGGAATGGGGGAGACGCCGAAGTTGATTTTAGATACTTAAAAAAAAAAAATAGATAGCTGTGACCATGGTAGGTCCTGAGTTCAATCCCTGAGGGTAAGGGGGTGGATAAATCATGCAGACGGGCGCTTTCCTGAGGTCCCGAGAGCTTATGGGTGATCAGCAAATACACTACACTTTATCTCATGAGCTATGTCTCACAAATGGTTTTCGTGGCCATTGTCTTCTGGAGATTTTCGTTCTAACGAACATCCTACTGTAAGTGACATTTGTGTCCCGTGATTCATGTAAACACAAAGATTCTGAGGCCCGCAGAGGGTAAAGTTCCTGAAGAGCTGTAGGTCAAGCCCATGTCTCATTACCACAGTCTAGTAACTAACAGCAGTGGTGGTAGTTGGTGCCCAGGAGCATTTATCTTTGTGGACAAAAGTACGCAGTAAGCTAGAAAGAACGACAGGACTTGGGGTAACCATCTCTTCAGAGGACGAAGAGGCCCGAGGGAGGGGGACTGCGTGACCTGCCTCCCTTACTTCCGGCCAGAACCCAGCACTCCGAGGACGGAGCGGGCACCCACCGCCCTGGAGTGGAGCGTGGACCACAGCGAATCTCGCAGTCCTGGGGCCGAGTGCGCGAGTGCACAGCACAGCCCGAGGACTGCGGAGCACGGAGGGACAGCAGGTGTTTACAGACTGGAGCACAGGAATTCCCAGCATAAGAAAGATTACCAAGGACGCAAACGGCCAAGAGAATAGACTTCCATGCTAGAAGACAACAGTGCCAGAAAAAAAGGACAGCGGAGAACAGGAGGTGGCCTCCGAGAAGGTGCAGTTTGCGGCACGATTCTCCTCGCCAAACCAAGCGCTGTCTGCGGGGCAGCACGGGCTGGGCCGGGCGGACGGTCCAGCCTGAGGGACCCGCAGTGTGTCAGGCCCAGTCGGGGTCCCGGAGGCCCGACCCCCGGGCTCAGGGAGACGGAGCCGCTCGTCCCGGGCACGGGGCGGCGGCCGGCGCGCAGGTCCCTTCCCCGGGGCGGGCGCAGCGCTGGGCTCTCGCGCTTCCCGACCCCGGTCTCCGGCCCGCGCCCCACCGCTCGTCTTCCCAGAGGCCGGAGGAGCGAGCGCCGCGCACCCCGCAGCCCGCAGCGCAGCCAGGGCCGGCGTAACGGTCCCGGCCGCCCCGCCCGGCTGCGTCATGACGCCGGCGCCCAACGCGGAAGCCGCTCGCGGGCTCCCGGGCAGCCGCGGGCGGAGCGCGGAGCGCGGAGCCTCAGCCCAGCCGGCCGCGCGCGGGCGGGGCGAGCGCGGCGCAGCGCAGCGCAGCGGGGCCGCCGAGGGATGCGGCTGCCCGGCCGGGCCGGGGCGTAGAGGGCGGTCCCGGCCGGAGCGGAGGACGCGGCCATGGCGACCCCCAGCGCGCTGGCTTCCGCGCTGGCCAGCAAGACCAAGACCAAGAAGAAGCACTTCGTGGCGCAGAAAGTGAAGCTCTTCCGGGCCAGCGACCCGCTGCTGAGCGTGCTGATGTGGGGGGTCAACCACTCGGTGAGCGCTCGCGCGCGGCCGCCCGCGCTGCTCCCCGTCCCGGCCCGGCTGCGGGGCCGCGCGGTGTCCGCGCCCCGGGCTCCCTGCCCGCGCCGTGGCGGCCCGCGGTCGGAGAGCGGGAAGTTTGTGGGGTGCGGCTCCGCCTGGCCGTCCGGCCCGCGGTCGCGCCCGGGGCGAGGGCGGCGGCAGGTGAGCGGCCGAGGCGGGCGAAGCTGCGGGGACCGCGGCTCGGACAGCGGCCGGGTCCTCGGTGCCCGCCCCTCTCAAGGCGGCGCTGCGGGCCTGGGCGAGCCGGGGGACCGCGGCCCCGGCGTGGATTGTCCTCCCGGCCGCTCGCCCGCCCGCCTGCGGGCCTCGGCGGGCACCCGCGGGCCCCGCGTCTGGACGGGAGGCGGCCGCGCGGGCCCCGTGGCGGTGCAGCGCGGACCGCGTCGCGTGTAGTTAGGAAGGTTTTACTGTAACCGGCTACTCAGAGGCCGAGGAGCGCCCGAAGGTGAGTTTCACCCCGCGGAGGACGCGCCGCGGCGGGCTCTGCGGACTGACTGCGGTGCAGGCTCTGAAGAGCCTCGGTCGCTCCGCTCGGCCGCGCGAGAGGATGGGGAAGCCGGGTAGGAACCGCCGTGCGCTGTGAAAGTTTAAATGCGCTGTGGGTTTCCACCGTGACCTTAGCACTGCAGTCAGCGCCCGGGAAGTGTGAGCCTTCCCTCCGCACTTGCATCTCCGCGCCTGGTCGTCCTGTCAGCATCACGGAAATGACAGAAAACCATGTCCCCTCTCTAAAACAACAGAGTTGTTGGGTCAAAAACGGCGGCGTTTTGTATTTTCTTATCCCAGCTGAGGTGAAGAAAAGATGAAAATACTATGCAGATTACTTGTGCTTGCCAGGGAGCGACTTTTAAAAAGTTGAGAAATGATTCTTTTCTGTTTGTTGCCTTGTCTATTGGCGTTAGCACTGTAACTTCCCCCTAATAACAGCTTCCCCCAAGTTTTATTACAGAAGATGAAGTAAAAATTTTCCTTTATGATAACCGTGCAATTTAGTCACGGCCTGTTTTGTTAAGCCCTTATGTTGTGTTGTTAGTTGAGAGGCCTTTTCGTATCAGAATAAGACCTTATAATAAAAAAACAAGACAGGCACAGGGCTGATCCTTTTATTTGCTTTGGAATCCTGGTGTTTTGGCCAGTGTTTGGCTGGTGCCTAATTAGTAAAGTAGTGTCAGGATGCTGCTGAAAAAAGCCGAGTTCTCTGGGAATTAGTCTGAACACCAGGTTACTTTTGAAAAGCTTGTAATTAGGAAGGTTTTCCTGTAACCGTGTATGTCACCACTTTATGTTTTCAAATTGCTACATTTGTTTTGGAAATACTGTATTTTGAGTCAGAAATATTTTGAAACTACCGAGGCTTACAGAAGTAATGTATGATTAGTAGATCATGCCGTTAGCCTTATTTCTTTTGCTCTTAGCAATTAAGTTAGCAATTCCAATTAAAGGCAGCCAGAGGAGTGAGGTTTCTACAGCGTAAAATGTAAAGATGTTATTCATTCAGCAAATATGTATTGCACACATAAGAGTGCCATCCACTGTGATAAAGGTTGCTAAAGCGCCCCTATTTTTATCCAAGTATTTTTTTTTTAGATAGTTCTGAGTTTATGAGAAAGATCTGGCTCACATATTTAATTTCCAAAATGCCTGTTTTCTTTAAAGAACTTGGGAAAAGGAATGTTGTCATATATGAAGATGAAATCTTAGCACTTGAGGGTCGTGCGTTTCTGGTCGATTTCATTTAGCTGACAATGGCTTGGCACCATATCACACGTTAGTAGGATGTGAGAATAAATACGTCTGCAGTGTTAAGAATGAGCAAGCCTGCTCCTCTCTGTGAATGGCGACAGTAGGGACCGCACAGCAGAGGACATGTAATTCCAGTCTGTCTTTTCCTTATGTTTCTAATTGTGATTGCGATTCGTGTGAAAAGATTTATCATGATCATAGCAATTTTGTACTTGAATTTTTTCTATAGACTTTAAGATACATAGAATATTTAGAGGTAACCATAAATTTGGAGCATAAAAGGAAACAATAGGCATCCTGTGAGAATATTGAGGATTTTCCCTGTGTTTCAGTTAAAAAGCTAATTAGATCTGAGCACTGATTTTTTAATTATCACTGTAGACCTTCCATCCGTTAAATAGCCACTGACTATCAGTGTTTGTATGCGGGAAGTGAAGTTGTTGGACCGGGTGTTGTCCAAGATTTCTTCTGACTTCAGGAGTCAACTTTTATAGACTAGTAATGCACACTATGATATTAGGAGCCATAAGATAGAAACAGTTTATAATAAATGTTGTATTGCTGTTGTAACCTTTAAATGCTGCAGTGTTAAGGGAATTTTCAAAGCCTTGTATACAGAGAAGGAAACCCAGTGATTTTGAGAGTGAAGTAAGAGTTTGCTAGATGGAGTGTAGTAGTTGAACTGCAATGCAGTCTGTTAAGGCAAACTCTATTTGATTGAAGTGTAAAAACTTGGGATAAGGTGAAAATGTTTAATCCATTGCAGCGGCACTGAAAATCTTGACTTGGACCATGTTTAGTGTCAAGAATAAGCCTGCTATTGTGTGGCTAATTTGATATGTTACTGCTTTCTAATTTAAAATGCCCATCAGTGAATAGATCGGTGCCAATTTTTATTTTAAGTATTTCAGGCAGAGAATATAATTGAACACATAAAGGAGAAGATGACTTAAGAAGGCAGTTTTATCTTGTTACATTTGGAATTAAGCTAAAAATGATCAGGCGGTTAGCTTCTTAAAATGATATTTTGTAGTATGTGGAGTATGGTGAGTGTGCCAGGATTTGTTTTAAATAGCTATTCTAAAAGATTTTTATACTCTGTGATAGGTAAGCCTTTTAGGAATTAGTATTTAAAACCCAATTTAAGTGTTTAAAGGAAGACATTAATTACCTGGATAGAGAAATTGTGAAGTACGTGAAGTTCACTTAAAACAAATACTGTGTTTACAAGTAACCACGTTATTAATGAGAGTATTTTGGTTTAAAGTTTAGAAAGACAATGGACTTCAGCAGAAATCTTAGCTTTGGGAGGTTCAGAGCCAGTCACTGGCTAAGGATAGGGGAGCTAGACCCTTGGGTACTGCTGGGGCTTTCCTACCTATTTTCACTTTATGTTTGTTCACAGCTGACTGATTTCCTTCTCGGAGCAGAAACTTTCACATTTTGTCATTTCTGCTTCTCCAGAAGAACATAATGTATCTGATTTGGTTATAAAAATCCCAGGGAAGAGGACCAGGGACTTAGCCCAGTGGTTCCGGTGCCTGCCTGGCAAGCACAGGGTCTCAAGTTCGACCTGGTTCTGGTTGGTTGTAGCCTCCTGGACCAAGCGCTGTGGAAATGAGGTAGCGTCTGCGTGGTGGAGTTGGAAAAGGAGTCGGGACGGGGGCCACCTACTGCACAGCAGAGCGGAGGTTGTTCCCAACATCTGTGGGTCTTGCCTGTAAGCACCTGTGAGCGCCAGCCCTACAGCAGCGTGCCATGTTCTGTGTGAACTGGAGATGACCCAACTTCTGGGTAGAGCATCCGTGTGTGTTTTGTATTTTCAACCAGGCCAGGGAGACAGCAGTGTACTGAAGAAAAAGAGACTCTCTTTTAGATGCATGGGTTCATATTGGGGCACTGAAAAAAAAAAGATAGGCGGAAACTAGGTTTGAAATGATTCGAATAGGACTGAAACAGTATTGACTGAATAATATAACGGCAAAAAGAAAAAGAGCAAGGAGCAGGGTACTGGAAGAAACTCACTGAGTAGTGTCCAACTCTTCACTAAGAACTCGTCTCATACATTTTTGTTCCCTTTTCCGAAGAAAGAAGCATGTCAAGAAAAGACACACATGAAGCTTATTCTCAGGGAAGTCATTTCATGTACTGTGGGATTGTATCTTGAGAAGAGAATACGTCTTCTTCACTGTGTATCAGATACCTTAACATGACCTCTAGTTTTCCCAGGGTGCCTTAAGGTAGGATGTTGGAGAGAGTGTCGGTTGTAATAATGACAAAGTGTACCTTCAGTAGATAGAAAGTTCAGTCTGCCAGGGCATCAGTTCCGCCAGCATGTCGCTGAAGTACAAAGTTAGGAGCTGAGGGGCACTCGGCTCTTTAGGTAGAGTTGTCTGAGGCAGACAGGTTCAAACCCCGGCTCCATCGTGGATGGGCTGTTTGAGCAGGTTATTTATCCTCTTGAGCCTGGATTTATAACAGTTTTCTAGTTGGTGATAATGATGCTGACCATATAGGGTTATTTTGAGAGTTAATGTATTTAAAGCCTACTACTGCCATTGACACAGAAGAATCTAGTTAATCATCCCTACAGTGATAAAATTTGGATGCAGTTGGAGCAGTAGATTACTGAGTCTCCAAATTTAGTGGATACACTTGTGGACACTTCAAATTCCAAACTCCGATTCAGTAGATCTAATGTGGGTGAGGCCCGAGACTGCATTTTATCGGGACTCCAGTGCTGTTGACCTGCTTGTCCAGGGCCTGCACTTTGAGTAGCAGAACAGTGGGAGGAATAGCTTTGAAAGTCAGGATAAAGACTGAGAATTTGTCCCCTGACTGTATGTGATGAGTTTTGTAAGAATGCTAATCCCATAACAAAATTAGAAAAGTGAGAAAAAGGATTGTATGTTGGAAAGGGACACAGTGTTTTTAAAGAGATGTTGACTCGCAGGGGCAGGGTGGGGAGTCCAGTTCGAAATGGCGTCGACGTTGGAAAGGTGAAGTTCGAGGTCGGGGGCAGGACAGGGCTGGGATGGAGAACCAGGAACCGTCCATACCGAGCTGGCTGGGAAGGAGGATGAGACTTTGGAGGGAGACGTGGGAACAGTGAAGACTTGGCCTTGAGGAAGGATAGGAAGCAAGAGACAGTCTAGCAACGAGACTGGAGAACCGGAGTTGCCAGAGGGTTTGATGTTGTGGATGATCTTTTCCAGAGCAGTTGATTCAAGTGTGTGTAAAAGCTTGTAAGAAGGAGTACGTGAGTGACCCTGGGCAGCTTCTCTTTTTCTGGAAGCTTAAGTGGGAAGTGAAGCTGCCATTTGATTTAGGAATACCTAGGTGTTTTCCTCTACCCAGTCTTTCTTTTTTTCACCTGTATTTATCCTGGCCAGACTAATGTCTGTCTTTCCCAGACTGTTAAAAGTCCGTGTGTCTTTGTATCCACCTCTCCTCTTGTTGTTGGGTGTGCGCGATGGATTCATTGATGCTTTTTAGCAAATTAGTGAAAATACAGAAGCAGCCCCTTGTCAAGTGCAGGTTAGTTGAGTCCTGTATGTGATCACTTGGGAGATTGTGGGGCCAGTTAAGGATCTTCGAGGTGTAGGGAGTGTAGGGGGCCACCTGCAGAAGGGACCCGTGCAGGTGAGCTCAGGACCTGCTGGGCTGCTAGAATGTACGTGGGGCCCAGACCTAGACCTCAGCCGTGGTGCTGTGCCGCCCCGCCAAGCCCAGGTGCAATTCATTTCTGTCAGGTCGTAAAAACTGCTCTTGGATAGATAAGCTACTTGCTTTTAATGTGGGGAGGCTGTTTGAAAACACCTTTTTCCCTCCATAGAAAGAAAGTTGTTGCCATGTTCAGAGCACGTTGGTAGAGAATAAATGTACAATCTACTCATGGAAGGTGTTATTGGGCTGTGTCTTTATGACCTGGAACAACTTATTTAGCCTCTCAGCGCTTTGTTTATAAAACAGATCATACGATGGTGGTTTATTATGTGAGTCAAGTCTGTGCAGATGCTGTTGTAATTACAGTGAGGTTACATCCTGATAAGCCCACCCCATATTAAAAATACTGTATGTTTAATGGGTCATAGCTTAGCCCCGCCTACCTTAGACTCCGAAGAGCCTACAGTTGAGCAAAAGCATCTAGCACAAGCCTGTTCTATAATGTTAAATGTCTCAAAATTTATTGAAGGTGAGAAACAGAATGGACATGTGAATGTTGCTTTCACTCTGTTTTAAAGTCGGAATATCATAGGTCAAACCATCGTAAGCATCTTGGGACTGACCATGTTGGTAGGTGCCTGAGTCACTTTCGGCAAACAGGAAGTTCATAGGAAAGAAATGTGACCTGTCTTCGTCCTTTAAAAAATATTTTAAGTTCATATATTACATAGATTAGATTGCCTAGTAGATTGAACCAGGATAAACATACAATAAGGTCACCATTGGACTTAGCGTTCTTCTATATCTAAGTTATGAATTGTCATAGAATTATCTTGTTGCCTTGGCTTTACTTTCTGTATCTCTTTTGTTATCTTGTTTTCTTGGATCTCTAACACCTCCACTAATAATTAGATTGTTTGAAGTATCATACATCTAATGCACAATCACTAGTTGTAATTGGTCAGCTATTGCATTGACATTTTACCTTTTTAAAATTAAAGTGAGAGATACTTGCAGGATGCGGTAGGTGCCAAATTAATATTGTGGACCCTTCACTCAAGTTGCTCATAACTGCATGAGAAACAGACAGGACAGATTGATGCATGAATAACTTGAATATCACGGGTGCTGTGGCTGGAGGTGTTGAGTGGGATGGACGGAGTTTCGGCCTCATCAGGAAGAAGCCCAGGTCTGAGGACACAGCGCAGGGTAGACGCCAGCACAAACACCTGCGTTCCATCTCCAGCACTGCAAGAGAGGGAGAGAAAAGCCGGGAAGGAGGTGAAGGGCGTAGACAGGAAGGTGTCTGGGGACAAACTTCAGCCAGGGACCCCACTAGCTCACAGCTGAACAGAGTGAGAGGGGGACAGAATGGTAGGAAAGGAAGACTAGGGTGTAGCAGGAGCTGGATATGATTACTTCTACTTGGGGCACGTGGAGAAGTCTTGGGGGAGTGGGCACTGGGAAGAACCCAGCTGCAGAGGACTGGGACGTGTCTGAGGCGTGAGGTCCATGGCCGCCAACAAAGAGGAGCGCAGTGAGGGCTGGCTGTGTCTCAGGCTTCGCCACCTGGTGTTACATGGGACAGTGTCGTCAGCTGCCAACCAGGAAGCTGCTGGCAATCTTGGGCCTCCCTGTGGACCTGCTGAAGCGGACTGTGCTTTTTAACTAGATAGGGGATTAGTAAGCACAGCAGTTTGGAGAAGTACTGGTCTGGCTAATCTTTGCTTCCAAGCTCCAGGGTTCATTGCTTGAGCCCCAGAGATTAGTGGGCGAGGCTGAGCTGCTGCGGAAATTAGCTATACAGCTTCATCCAGAGCAGCTTGCTTTTGTTGGTACTGTAATTGGGGCACTGAATATAACAGGTCCCAGGAAATAGGTTCTGCAACCAAGAAGATTGCAAACCTCGGTGGCAAGTGCTGGGGACTAAGAAATGGTAGAAAAATAGTTTGATGCCGTATTTGAAATTCTAAGTAGTTGATGCTGAAAAGAAGAACAGTTCATACAAGGGGAACTATAACTTACCTTCAGTCCATCTCTTTACAATTAGCACATGTTTGCAGTTCAGTCAAGTTCACCTGGGGGAGTTTGTGTATCTACAAAGACGTCTTAGCCGTTCTTGCTCCCTGCCCTCACTCCCCTTACCCTGAATCTCCAAGGGCTGCTGCCTGAGTGTGCTCTGTGCTCTGAAATACCGTCTGACCTTTGCCCTCCTTGTTAAACTTCCATCTAGTGTCCTGTCCCTGTGTCCTCTCCCCACTGATATCCTCATTTAAAAAACATCTAACAGTAAAGGCCGCCAGCGTCTGTCCCACGACCTGCTAACTTCTGGACTACTGTGGTAGTCAGGTTTTGCCAGGGATTAAATTTAATGCAGGATACATAATTTATAGGATTCTTCTGTAATATTCACCTCAAAAATCAGATGCAGAGGAACGCCAGAGATCTAACTGCACACTAGAGACTCCAAGAACCCAGCCGAGGGCCTGGGTCCCACACGGTGTCCCTCACAGCTCCAGCCAAAGGCCTAGAGCCCACGACAATGTCTCATGCTGGTGCATCTAGAGGATCTGCACCCGGAAGGCCCCGAGGCCGATGGTGGGAGCCAGGAGACCTGTGCCGGTGGGTGAAGGATCTGTGCCACCAGGCTGAGGGATCCGCACCAAGGCCAGGAAGCCACACTGACTGTGAAGGTCAGAGCTCCCCTGGTAAGAACAGCAGCCATCCCCAGGGACAGCGAGGCCCAAGCTCCTCCTCCAGTGAGAACAGCCAAGTTCGAACCAGGAAAGTCAGCAGCCCCACCCCCTGCAGTTCTCTTTTTATGCTGTAGGCAATAATCCTCAGGTGGGTCTCCCGTGCCCAGGCCCCGCGGACAGCTCAGCCGGGCGTTTCGAGTTGCTTGTTACATAATCACCACCTCTGCCGACATGCCACAGGGCTGCACCACCCAGGTTGGCAGATCCTCGCCACGATTCTGGTTCAGAAAACATAAGCTCAGTTTCTTGTGTCAGGTCACGTGTGGTTAGTGGCTCTGCACTGGACCAAGTGGCTCTAGGCCTTTTCCGTCATCACAGCACCGTCTGCTGGACAATGCTTGCGGCTCTGAAGACGAGGACAGACTAGCTGCAGTGACAGGAGGATGCTCCTCTGCCCTCCGGTTCCCTCTCCCGCCACCACCCGTGTCTCACTTTTGCTGCAACTGCATGGATCTTGCCTGTGTGATCCTCTTTGCTCTCCAGGCTTCCGATAGCGTTTTATGCTGAAGACTGAGGAGTGAGTGTCTCAGCTCCGACCTGCCTCCTCAGGCTCCGTTGTTAATGTTTGTCAGAGACCCTGGCATGATGCCTGGTAGGCATCTCCGATGTCCCACCCGGGACTCGATCTCCTCCCCTTTCCACCCACTTCCATGCTGTAAGCTAGCATTTTCCTCTCCTCGGGGAGTGGACCACTGTCTGTATGTGGGGCTTAAGCCACGCCCTGGGCCAGTGGTGGGAGCCTGTGGCGTGGGTACTGTGCCTGCTGTTCATTATCCCTGAGGGCTCTGAGAGGCTCGCCATCCCCGGGCCTGGCCTGGCCTGCATCTCCCTGGTCTCAGTGCTCCTTTCCCCCATTCCCGGGCTTGGGTCTGCATCCTTCTGCCTGTATAAGGCTGCTTCTCTTGATCCGTGCATTCTAGTTAGGATTGCCGCCTGTATCCTGTGTGCCGTGCTGCAGTCCCAGTCATCCATGGCAGTGGCAGTGACCGTTCCAAGTGAGTGGCACACTGCCGCTTTTCGGCTAAATCTTCAGGGCTTCTTCCCATTGCATTTAGAATACAGTCCGGGCTCTCTGGCTCACAAGTTTTGCTGGCCTAACCTGGCTCCCTCTTTGCCCTCACCCCGCACTCTCTCCTTCGGTGCTCCCCCGTTCCAGCCACACCTGTCTTTTTCTGCTCCTTAAACAGACAAGCTCTGAGCAGCCACGGAGCTTCTGCATTGCTGGTCTGCGCCTAGCATGTCCTCCTCTCAGATCTTTGGGTTGATCTCATTTTATTCTGTCAGCTTGAGATCCCTCCGGTGGCCTTTCTGACCTTGTAATCCAAGGCAGACCCCCCATCGGCCCAGCCTTTTATTTGCTTTCTGAGTCTGAGATGTTGGCAGGTTGATCTGGAACTTCAGGTAAAAATTTAAAAATTTCTGATGTTTTCATTACAGTTGGTGCTCAGCAAATGCCACAGTGAATGAGTGAGCAGAGCTGCGGGTGTGCACAGGGGGCCGTTGGGGCCCTACTGCCGCACCGAGGGCCCTTGCACGTTAAATTTTCTTCTGCATCTAGTTTATTTTCGTTATGATTGAGCACAGTATTTACGGTGCTTTGCTGACACTCATGCATTAGAGAGCAGGTAGACTTGCTGTGAATTGGTGATAAGAAGTGTGGGGTGGGGAGGCCGCTGCCCAGCTGAGGAAGTCTTCTGTGGGCAGAGCTCGGGAGCTTTGCCTGAAGGAGACACGGTGTCCAGACCTGCGGGGCTGATTCCCACACACACCGTGGATGTGTTCCCAAACAATCTGGTGGTGTCCTGTGGGAGAGCATCCTCCCATGTTTTTCCTAGCCTAAGTGGCTCGGGCCCTCTGGTGGCCCCAGACTTTGCCCCCCGCAAGTCCATATTCAGAAGTGCTTCATGAGTGAATAAGATCCCCTAGACGGGAGGATCATGGCAGTTAGGGATTCTGCAGTCTTGGCTGGTCCTTTGCTATGTGACTTTACCACCGCTGGGTCTCTCTGGTGCTGCCTCTCTGCTCTTTGAGTTTGGTTTAATTCGGTTTGGACTCTGGGCTCTTCCTGTCCTTGGAGCAGTAGTTTGACCAGAATTTTTGGAGTCACAGGATGAAAATATGACACACTAGAGAGTTATTTTTTTTCCCAGGGTTTAGGGCACTCATTGGCCACCTCAGAGTCCCAGCTGGGAATCCTGTGGGCCTCTTGGAGATCAATTTGGGTTGCAGTCTTCTAGGAGTGGACTGGGTTGGTATGTTTGGTTGGCCCTTTTCAGCAAGGCCGTAGGGAAGGAGGATTTTCTGTTGACCTCCAGTCCTTGGGGGAGCCCTGGGCTCTGACGTCTCAGCCCACCAGCTCAGAGCTCCCAGAGTGCAGTGCGCCCTTTGCCGGCTGCCTTCTGTCCTGCTCTCACTCTGATTTGCCAGACGGGCTCTTTCCTGCCGCTTTAGAGCCCTGCCGCCTCTAAGATGTTCTAAAAAATGTCTTTGAATTCAGAATATGTGCTTGTTTTCAAAGGCACGGTGGATCGAATAATCTTGGATTATCCTCCTGGAGATGGCTGCACCGTTCTTCTCTCAGTGAGCCTTCCTTTGGTGCTGGTGCCCATCGGCTCCCTTCTTTTACTTGCTCAGTTTATTAATTTCCATTCTTAAGACGTCTGTTTACACTAGTCTCTTCAAGTGTGATCATTTAGGGTTAGAATCCTGTCTGAAAGTTGCTAGACAACCCAATGTTGACAGTGTAGTTATTTGTAATTATAATAAACCTTTTTTTCCGCCCTTGAGGAAGGTGTTGGCTATGAGGAAACCCAAGACTGGTGTCTATAGCACACGCTGCATGAAGTCCCTGGCTGTGGAGAAGGCGGGGCCTAAATCAGACTCTGTGGGCACTGAGGAAGGGCTGCGCTGACTCAGGGGAGCCACCCTTTGTAACCTGCCTGCCTGGAGAGTCCTGGCTGTGGTGGGCACAGAGGTGCCCTGTGCGCAGGCAGCTGCCCCAGCGTTTCTCATGTCACATTCTCAGGCTGGTATTTTTGAGAAAGTTATTAGGAGATACTTCAGCCTGAAGGAAAGTGAGATTGATAAAGTTCCCTGGCAAGTTTGAATCTGTTTTAGAAAATGCATGGATTGCAGTCTTTTCTGCTACAGACCTGTTTCTGTTTTAAGAGTGGTTTATGTAAAACTGGTAAAGTGAGGACACGGCAGAGGGTTCAGGAATTGGTCCACATACAACTCTTCCCAAGTCCATCACTGTCAGGTGCTAACAGTGACCTCCAGGTAGCACAGCTGGTTGCAGAGAGTCACACAGCTGAGCGCAGCAGGTCGGAAGAGCAGACTGTACACCTTGTCATTCATCTGTGTGCTGCTTGACTCTGTCGTATGAGTACTGATTTCCAAATTCTCTCCAGTATTGAACTTTGTGTCCTACTCTGTATAACTGAAGAGCTCAGTATTCCCCAAGGTACTTCCATCAAGTGAACTTCATTCATTTTAAAGCCCATTCTACATTTATTAGAAATAATTTTGAAAATGGATACATCCATCTTTAAAGGGTTTTTTTTTTAACTGTTCTCCACAGATTTTCATAGTCCGTTTAAAATATTTTTTCTAAGAATACATGTATTGCATCACAACAGAAACTTTTGCATTTGCAATTTATTTTGAACAGCTGTGCATCCAGGCCAAATGCTTTCCTAACAAACCCACCATCATTGGTGATTAGTTGTTTCTAGGGTTAACCAGTTTTAGATGTGGTAGAAATGTTTCTAAAGGACCAATAGCTTAAATGATTTGGAGACACTGCTTGAAACAAGCAGAAAGTTTATTTATTTATTTATTTATTTATTTATTTTTTCGGTGTTTGCAATGAAAACTAGGTCCTCATTGCATGCTAGGCAAGTGCTCCACAACTGAGCCACATCTCCAGCCTGAAAATTGATTTCTTGGCGATTCCCTGACTTTCCTTAGTGAGCCTCCTCCTGCCTGACCACGCTGTCTTCCAGTTTCTCACACTCTCACCTGAGTTCAGGTCTTTTGTAGGAGTGTGTGTGTGTGTGTGTGTGTGTGCGCGCTCCAGAGGTACCCACTGTGCCAGGAACCTCCGTCTGTCAACATCTGCCCTAGCATCTCTGCCCAGGACATAAGAAGAAACTTTCTTTTCCATAGGCCCCTCTCTTTTAGAATCAAGACCTCAAGATTTTGCTCCAGCATAAGCTTCCTACTGAGAGGAAGGAGCCAGCTAACAAGTGCATGTTTGGAACACAGCTCGTTTACAAATTAGGTCCTACCTGCACCCAGGTGAGAAGTTCAAGTGCTTTGGCATAGAAATACCTGTTTAGCACTGATGATGCTAAACTCATAAGCTACCTGTTAGCTTATTTTCTTGACAGATCAAGCCAAAGCAGGAGGAGGGGGACAAGTTTAAAGTGGCATTTTTAAAAGAAAAAAAATAGGTTAGGAGAAGCTAATCCATTCATCTTTTCTTTTAACAGTTTTGGCATCAGATATTCAGAGATTTACAACATGCCTGTGAATATTTGATCCAGGAAAATAGCCAACACGGAGCACGTTCATGTGTTTTATAAAGCTTCGTATAAGTTTTTAAGTGAACTATAAACACTTATTTCGCACTCATATTTCAGACACTCATTTCAGTGGAATTTACATTCTAGTTAGTATAGATACATAGTATATTTTCTAAAAAACCTGAAAAATACAAGTGCAGGGAAGAATTACCATGACTATCATCCCTAGAACCAGCCAGTGTTCATGTTCTACTCAGTCACTCGCTCACTTTTTTCTTTCTTTTTCTTCTCATCCCACTGAGGTTGTTGACTATATATTTCCTTATCTCTTAATGCGTTCTTCATAATGGTAATTTTTAATGACTGGCTTATAGTTTGATGATTTTAATATATACATTAGTATATGTTAGTCCGTACATTCATTCTAATTTTTTTACTGTCATAAATATTGTTATCAACATTTCCCTTTATAAAAATTTTTCTTATTTTTGAGTGATTTCTCTAAAACAGATTCTCCTTTAGGAAAGTACTTGGTCAAAGTATATGAATATTTTAAGGCTCTTGGGATGCCTTGCCAAGTTCCTTTCAAAACAGTTGTACCATCTTATAATCTCAGTACTGTGGTGGTCACTTCCCTGCAGTAAAAAGGCGCCCTTTTCTTTACATATGCTTTTTGCTATACTTTAGAGTTTGAAGGTCTGCCATGGTCTCTGTGTTAAACAACTATTCTCGAAGTGCAGAGTCCAGCAGGTGATGTAGAGCTGGAGGAGTAGGGTGGGTCAGCTGGAGGTTGTTAATTTGTCTGGCACAGGGTACCTGGACCCCAGATGCAGGTCGAGTCCCAGCTTTCCCAGGCACCTGTACTGTACATGGCTCAATGGAGTTGGGTGCTGAGCATTGAAGGCAGGCTGAACTCTTCAGACGTGAGTGTGCAGCTACGGCTCAGGAGTTTATCACTGTGTGTCTTGTCTTCTCTTGGCGTGAGGATAATTCAGATGAGACTGCTCTGGAGATGAGCCATGACATTGTGGGTGAGTAGTGAGAGGTGTGTCTGCTTTCCAAAGGCTGGACATTATCACCTTTCCGTGGCCGCGTGGGTTGGCTTGGAGCTTGGTTCTGCGTGTGTACACCGTGTTATTCAGCATTGTCTGATACAGATGTTTTGGCCACCCCTGCTGACCTAGAACCGGGCAGCCGCAGGGCAGGGGTGGGTGGCTCAGCCAGCTGACGAGGTAGCAGCCTTCTGTGAGTGGGGAGTCGGCCACTGGGAAGAAGAGCAAGATGCTTTTAATATTGAGCTCTTCCATCGCAAAGAAAGTACCATCTCTTTTCTGCTGAAGAAAATGAACGTCCTGAGAATATTGACAGAAGCCAAAGGAACAAAGACAGAGGGCTGGGGAAGACGGGAGAGCTCGTGCTTCCAAACCAAAGCCGCCCGCAGCAACTGTGACGTCACTTCTGTGGATGTGATTCGTTGTGACAGGAGTGACTTTAGCGGCCAGTTTCCAGAGGCATAACTTACTATTTGAGCTGGATGTGGACTTTATAAAATTAGCCCTTGGATAATAGTGTCCTTTAAAACTGAACCTTCATTGACTCTTACTTTTCACAGCTTAAATTAAATATAAATTGAAGGACCTTTTATAAGAAATGATAATGTATATTTAGCTTGAATGATTATCCAGGAATTATTTTTTATTCTATTATTGCAGTACTTGAAAATATTAAATGTTTGGCAGAAAAACAACATTCCGAATAGGCTTTGGGAAGTAGATGATATTTCACCATGAATGAGCTATGTAAAAGTTTTCATCAGTTTCAAAGTTGAAAACATGGATAACCATCCTGTATGTCCCTTATGTATTTAAGAAAGTACTTTCTTTCCTTGTGAAAATTTTCTATACTATTTCCACAAATCTTCAGTACAGAGCAATATTTTCATGGAACTATCTTCCTTGTAATTACTAGAATGACCAGATAATATTGTCATCAGTCAGCTGAAGCTCTCCTGCTCAGCTCAGGTGGATATCATAAATGGGCGCTGGGCTTTGCGTGCCACTGGTCCTCAGCCCTTAGCTGTCACAGCTTCCTGTGCTCCCAGCCACCCCTGCCCATCAGCTCCTCACCCTCCGAGCTCGTAACCCCCTCGGCAGCTTCCGCTGTCTCTCTGGGATCCTCTGCAGCTCTCCCTGGCCAGGGGCACCTATCAAGGACGTTAAATGTTGCAGGTCTCTGGCACCAGTGTCTAGTGGTTGCTGCTGGTCTCCTGTGCCAGGAACTCTCCCAGGAACTCTTCAGGGTCTTGCACCCCCTGCTGTGTATTAGTTCTTCTTAATGCGACCTGCTCTGTCCCCATTGCCCAGAATAAAGTCAAAAGTAGATTAACAGGACCCCTCAAGTGAGGCTTTTTTGGGACCTGTGCCACAGCACGTGGGGGTAGAACGCGTGAGGAGCCTGCTCAACTGACACCAGGGAGAGTGAGGGGCACTGCCATAGAGAAGGACCCAGGCCACAGGCACGGCTCATTCTGCACACTGTGTGGACCTGCTGGAGAACTTCCGGAGTGGTGGCAGGCTGCAGAGTCAACTGCAGGTATCAGGCTGCAGAGTCAACTGCAGGTATCAGGCTGGAGTGGCCACAGGGAAGGCACCGGGACTTGGGCTTGAAGTCAAGCCCTCTGCGGCCAAGGCAGATGCCTCCTGTGAGGCTGGGGCCCCTGGCACAGCCATAGTCCTCACTTGGGCAGAATTTCACGACTGGCTGCTCCTTCCTCTCTGCACAAAGGTGGGGCTGTGTCATGTGGCTTTTAAGGAGCCTCCAGGGGACCACAGACTCTTGGGGTTATAGGATTCGGGGTGGTCGGTAATTCCCAGTTCTTGGCTACTCCTCAGAGGGGAGCAGGTTCCTAGAGTGGTGGGTGGGATGGGGCCTGGGGCTGAGGTACCCTAGCGGCACAGGTCTGGTGGCCGGACTCCGAAGGCCACCATGAGGGTGCCTGGAGGCCGCTGTGCGGCTGATCCTGTGCCCCCCAGGAGGCTGGGGAAGGGCTGTGGCAGCTGCCACTCAGGCCTTGCCCAACTGACCTGTGAAAAGGGGAGCATTGGGCCTTGTTTTCTCTTATTACTTGAAAATAAACTTATTTCCATTTGTGAACCTCCAAGACAAGGAACCATGTAAGTACTCACTTCAATTTGGCTATTAATAAGAGGAAAAGATGATTCTGACAGCATGTGAAATTGTTACCATTAATGAGTCAAGCAAAATGCATACATTTATTTACAAGTATAAAGTGTATAGCAGTTTTTACACTCATGAGGATGCAATTGTGGTTAAAAATAAACTTAGATTTTCATTGCAAAGTTTAAAGGAGGTGTAAAATTACTTTAAAAAGTCTTAAGTTCTCTGCAAATACAAGAGCATATTTGTTTTCAAATGCATTCTCCATAATAGGACTTTCTTTGCAAAAAAAAAAGAGTTATTTCTTGAATTTGACCAAGTAACATTAAAAAAAAAATCTACTTAGTCGCATGTTACCAACAGCCACCTTCAATCATGGACTGATTCAAAACAATTGGAATGAAGTGTATTGATCTACAAGAAGGAACACTAGTCATCCGTAAAGCAGTTCTGTACATTTCATCTTGAGGGGATGAACTGGGACACTGTACAGTGCAGAGCATGTTCGTGGCCTCCTGCCCCATCTCTGTAAAGGTAGTTATTTGTTTGTTTGTGACTGTAGCACCGTACAGGTAGCACCCTTCTGAAAGGAACTGGACAGGCGACAGTGGCCCACAAGGATCTCAGCTGTTCTGTAGGAGACGCGCGACCCTCTGACGTGCAAACGCAGCTGTGGGCTGCGCATGCTGACAACAGCTGTGTCTCTCACCTCTGAGGTGACGTGTACTGTGAGGAGATGGGCTGGGTGGTCTCAGCTTCCTCTTGTGCCCTGTGGATTGTCCTCACATCTCCCCCCAAAAAGTCACTTAGGAGATTTCTAGTGAGAGTGCATGAGTTAAGGAGATGAGGCTGCAGAGCTACACCTCTGTCATCAGGTTTCAAGATCCATTTCCCAAATCATAAAACACTGGAACCAAATGGTATCTGTGATCCACCTCTCCCCTTTCTTTTATTTTATACATTGAAAAAACTGAGAAAGAAAGAAGGAAAAGGAGGAGGACGAGGGAGAGAAGGGGAAGGAGGAGAACAGCGTTGGGCAATCGAATGAGCACCAATTAAGTTCCCCTGCTGGGAACCAGGCTGATTATGCGTATTAAGTTCATCTGTGGACAGTGTGTTGCTAACCCAAGGCCCGGGCACAAACGAGGGAGACCTGTTGTTACCTTTGTTCCTGGTGACTGATTCCCTTCGTCAGCCTCTCTTTCTGCTCCTCTGCATCCCAGACACAGGGCCTTCAAGTTGAGGGTTCTCTTTTCGCTTCCTTCTCACCACAGGGACTTGCTTGATCTGACTGTGACCAAAACCCAACCCATGCTCACAGCTTCTCGTTTCCTGAGAAGTAGCCCTCTAAGTGTATCAAGGTGTGGGGTAGAATCACTCTCTGATTCTTTTTAGTGGAGGTAAAATCTTTATATTCTACTACCCCAAAGCCCTCAAGACTTTAAACAAAAACATAGGTTAAAAAAAGCAAAAGAAAAATCAAGTATTAGAGAGGGAAAAATATATATTTCCCATGACATTTTGCACAGTCATGAAAGAATCTGACATTTGAATTTGAAACTTGTGTCTCACTTTCTTACCTCTGATGACAAAACTATGATTTTTTTTCTAGTGGCAACATGAATACTGCTTTATTTTCATAAAATGTGTTATGAAGGGAACTAACAATAATCATCGTAGATTAAAAGAGGACTTAGGCTATTGCTTACACAGAACTATTTATTGAATCCGAGGCAGAGTACAGCACTAGGCCTCAGAGGGATACGGACGGTGTGGGGCTTTCCTCTCGGGCTTTCTATGGAGTCAGCCTTGAGTAAGTCATTCTTCCAAGAAGCAAGCTTTTGGTCTGGCTTGCGGGCAAATTGAGGTCATTACTGAGTGCCAGAAGGACATGTTTTCTGGGTAGGTGACTGAACCATAGGTACGTTGGTGTGTAGGTAGTAGAGACTGTGCCTCACTGTGCCAAGGGCACACCTGACCTGTGGGCGCATGAGGAGGGGAAGCGCCGTCTCTGCAGGGGAGGGCCACAGGTAGGACGTGGCTCCATCTGAAGAAACATTCCACACGGATTCTCAGTGAGAGCCTCCACCAAGGAGCTTCGGAACAGGAGACCGTGTGTGGGCACAAAGACACCGCACCCTGAGCCCTGCGGCTGAGGCATTTCAGTGCAACCTCTGTGGTGTTCGCTTAGAAGGATATCTCAGACTGCCACGTTCCCAAATAAGCCGGGGTGGATTTTGGATGGTTTTCCATTGTCCAAGAGTGATGCCTTGCTGGTGCATGGCCCACGGCCAGCCCACCTGTGATGGGATTCAGAGTCCAGCGGTAGGTCAGCGATGCTTTCAGCGGGGAATGATGAGAAAAGTATGTGCTTAAAAGAGGGCATTTGAGGGAGTTGGAGTTGTGCTTCTTTGGAGTGTGTTGTTCAGAGTTATTGGCGAGAGCCCCGCAGGTCAGCTTTATGCTAAGAGCTGAGAGCTGGGATAGCTGGCGTCTACTATTATCATTGCCAGGGGGAAGCCAAGAGGATCAAGATTAACACACATTTAAAGAGGTAATGAGAATGAAATGTCTTCTTGGGATAAGCAGTTACAAGCCTTTCCTTTCTGCAGGACTCAAGCTTTCAAGGAGTAATAAGCATATTTCGGCCATACTCAGTAATAGGATGATTTTACTTTTGTGCTTCAGTCTTCTTGGACTTGAAAATGCTGCTGAAGAAAAGCTCGAGCATCGAAGAAGTTGCAGGTGTCATAGCAATAGTTGTCAGCTTATAGAAGTTATGCTTTGTTAGATTTCTCTCACATAGTTCCACATTTTCTCAAGGTTTTACCTTTAGGCATTGCTTACACTTCAAAATCAAAGCCAGATCAAATTGCATATTCTTTTCCTATCTTGCACACTGAAGTAGGTGTATGCTTCTAAGGGATTAGAGTGACATTTGGGGCAGCTCAGTGTTGGCTTTGGTTGGCTTTTCCAAATCATTACATTGTACAGGCCTGTTTCAGCTCAGTGTGTCTTACAGCACTCAGAGGGGGCTGTTCCCAGAGAGAGAATGGCTGGCTGGGCTCCTGGAGGTGAGGAGGAGGCCAAGGGCTGGAGTGCAGGAAGAGCACCTGCGTGTGATCCACAGCCTTCAAGGTATATAAAATTCAGACTAATTTATCTGTGTCATTATGAGAAATTTAAAATATCAGAATGTTACTAACTTACTTTGGGCCATAGAGCAAAGCAAAAAATAGAGCTGGCTTTCTTCAGTTGTTGAGTGTCTCCTCCATGTGGAGTAATTCCTGGGAGGAAAATGACGCTTTGACTTCCCTTGATAACACTTTTTGAGACTCTGAAAGGAACCCAGGGATTTCAGGTTCCCTCCCTTCTTTCATTCCTGGAGTTTAATTAGGATGTAATTTGTGGAAACTCTGGGGAGATTAGATTTCCTTCAGTAGATAAGAGGGACTTTCTAAGTGCTTAGTTGTCCACGGATGTTCTCCACTGCCTTTGAGAATAATGAGTTTCCTGTTCCCAAAAGTATCCAGTTTGTGCAGCTTCAGCATGTTTTTGAGTTGTTTTCTCCGGTGATAGACAAGTTGGGTAAACACTGACGGGCGCGCAGATTCCCGTGGGCAGAGTCGGCTGTGAGCGTTGCTGATCCACCATCCTGTTCCCCTCCGTCTACACTGAGTACTGGAATGGGCAGGAAGGCGATACCACTTCTGAGTCTACCTGCCTTATGGGTTGAATATTCCTTACCTAAAATCTTGAGACAGGAAGTGTTTCAGGGGTTTTTTTTCAGCTTTTGCCTTATTGAGACATCTTGAGAGAACCCAAGTCTGTGCCTGAAATTCAGCTATATTTCATGTACACTTTACACACATCACCTGAGAGTAATTGTGTCTTTTTTTATTTTTAGTGCACCCGCCTTTGGACTGAGACCCATTGCGTGGGTTCAGGTGTAGAGTTTTCCACTTTTGATGTCTTGCTAGCACTCAAAAAGTTAGGAGTTTGGAGCATTTGGGATTTTGGAGTCTCAGGTTGAGGATTCTCCACCTGTACCAACAGCACAGTAGGTAACAGTATTGGACATCCGCGGGCCTCATAGCCATTACTGAGCAACCCCAGCTCCGGATGGAGAGAGCTCAGGTACCTTTTAATTGTTCTAGTCCCAAGACCTTAATTTTGTCATGGCGAAAATTTCACAAGGAAAATTTTCAGTGACTCACCTTTCTTGTGTGATTCATTGCCACTGATATTATTGTTCTGGGAAGCAGACATTGATTATTATGTCCTACTCCATGCTGTCTGTTTTGCAGTGTTTGATCTGATTCTAAGTACCAAAGACATTAGTTGGAAAAAAGGAAGATCAGGTGAAGAGTGTTAATCTATGCTTTTTAAAGCTTCTTTTAAAAACCGTCAGCATGTAATCGCTTGTGCTCTATAATTATGTTACAGTTTCTGAGCATGGCTTTAAATGCCCTCAAATGAAAGTCAAACCATTGTCAGAGTCAAAGTTCTATTGAAAATGTAAACATTGGAATTCTTGAAAAAAAGAGAGACACGGCAGCTGTGCCATCATTGAGATCAAGTCCCTGATGATGAGTTTTTTTCTCTGTTGCATCTGTTGCACAAGTGTGAAGATAATCCTTCTGGCCCCTACATGTCCCCGAGCTGGACACTTGACAAAAACACCGGCGCTTCCAAGGTGCAGCAGCTGTGCGTGGTCTGCTCGGTGGTACAGCTGTGGGCACAGCAGTGTGAGCTGTGCACTGGGGCATCCGGATCGGCAGGGCAGTGCGTGCCAGGACCCACGGGGGAGAGGCTGTGCACCTTCCCAGTTTTCAGAGAATTCAGATGCTTGCAACCGGTGTTCGCTTTGGTGAACACCTGGGATACCTGAAGTCTGTGACAGCTGAGAGCTCCAGGGAGGGCCCTCAGCAGACTCGAGCCCTGTGGACTAGGCTCCTATCACCAGCACTGGGCCGGTACCGTGTCCTGGGGGGAGCTTGAAGTCCTCAGAGCCTTAAGTCATGTTTTCACTAATACAAGTTTTCAAACAATGTAAGCCAGTTGAAACAGTTTCTTAACTTGGAAAAGGTGAAATAGAGAAAGGAAGGAATAAGAAAAAGTGAAAATAAAAGGAGAAATAGAAACAAAGCTTTTGTGGCTATGGAGGGGAGGGACTTTGGGGGCAATGGGATAAAATAAAAATTTTTTAAAAAATATATAAAATAGAGTATAGTGAAATAAGTACAGGCAACAGATAATGACAGATACGTAGGATGTGAGCTCTGATGAGGGGCAGATAGGCTTCAATTTTAACAACAGTTTCCCTTTGCAAGGGAAGTACAGGGAGGGGCAGTAAAAGGAAATAAAATAAGGGACCAAGGTGGAGAGAGTTTCCTATTGATCCTCACGGATGTGGATGCTAGAGTCAGTTAGTGACACCAAAGACCTAACTGATAATATCTTTGAAACTGTTTACATTTACACTTTCATATTAAATCTTTAGAGTGACGTAACTACATTGCCATAGTACTCAGGCTGGCCACTCCGGGGTGTGTGTGTGTGTGTGTGTGTGTGTGTGTGTGTGTGTGTGTGTGTATGCATCTGTAACCTCCATATGTGGAGGGTATCTTTGCATCAGGCTCTGCCAAATGACTGCGCTGTAAAATAGGGACACTATGCAGACCTTAAAAGCCCTGACTCTTGTAATATTTGCATAATGTGAAGAGTTGATTTGGGGAGAGTAGTTCATCTCATAGCCATGAGTAGTATAAATCAATTCACTTGATCCAGTATAAAGTTCCTTCATTTCTTTGTATCACATCATGTAGTGTAAAGTGGGCTCTTCTTGTGCCAAGTATGGCTTCTGCCAGGCAAAAGTAGAAGAAACTGAAAGATTAGTCTCTGTGAGAAAGGAACCACAGGTAAGTGGTAGATGATTGTATGTTTTTGTTTCTTCGCTTGTGGCTGATGGCAGAATTTTCAGATGTTGAAGATAATTTGTTGAGGATTGTTGGACCATCTCTGTCCCTCTGGCTGCCTGGTGAGAACATGACCTGTCTCCACTGAGGGTTAATGTAGCGTGTTAACCCCAGATAGCATCAGGGTAGAGGTAACAGCCAAGTTCAGATAGCAGTTTATGCAGGTGTAGTGGAAGAACCATCCTCGTAGTATTGCGCTATTTCTCCTTATCAACTTACTGCAGCTTATGCTGTCTCCACCGCCAATAATGCTGTTTGCTCTTTTTCTATGTTAGCCAAAATGGGAAGTGTCAGGCTGTCAGCACTTTAAAACAGACTTTAGGTTTGTGGACCCTGTAAATAATACATTCACCAATGATTTATTAGAAATAAAGTGATCAGAATGGGGTAATAATCTAATTTTTAGGTTATTGATGTTTTCTAATGAAGAGCAGGTGTCACACTTGAATTTGAGGCTTTTATTGCCTTCTGGCAGAGGAATTGGTCAGACTTTACATTGAATAGGGGCAAAACAGGTTAAAAAAAAGAGTTGAAGTATGAGGAGTTTAATGACAGGTAAAACTGGTACTTTGTTAAAATAATTGGAGTACAGTGGAACAGTCAGCAAAATTTAGCAATAGAGGATGTAATTAGGAAGTTTTAAGTCCCTGCATTTGCTCCCCACCACAAGAGCACACATGGCGCGCGCGCAGACACACACGCACACACACACTGTACTTATGGATATATGCATGAAGCCCCCAGCATAGTGTTTCCTGCTTAGGCATCCATGTTACACCTTTTGGTTGATGGTAGCACAAGAATTGGCAGCCTGCAGTACGTGAGCCAAGTCTGCCTGCTGCCTGATTTTATATGGTCTGTGAGCCAAGAATGATGTTTACATGCATACATACAAAGGATTAAAAAGTCAAAGGAGAACATTTGTTGATATTAGAATTCTGTAAAAATTAAGCTACAGTGCTCGAGGTGGGTGCTCTTGCAGCTCAGCTGTGGTCATTTATTCTCCACCCTCTGGCGGGCCACCTTTGTGCAGCTCAGTTGCACAGTTGTAACAACATTTGTGTTCTTTTACTTTCTTACCAGCCACGTTGAGTTTCCTAGTTTCATTGAATCCTGTCTACTGCTTCATATTTATCTCTTTAATTACAGCCGTCGTGTTGAGCTTGAAAGAACCATCTCATTGTGGTGTCCATTCCCATTGCAAATGACTAATGACGTGAAGCATCTGTTTACATGCTGTTGGGCTGTAGCAGCTTCCACTGCTCTTTGGAGTTCTCGGCAACTCTCCATGGCTGCTGCCGGGCTCCGCCACCGGTCTCTTGAACTGGTCAGGGCTAGAAGCCCCTCGTGCGGGCAGCTCTTTTTAATGTCATCTGTTTGCCCACAGGATCCAAGGTAAGAATCGTGGGTAGATTGACAGGACGACCTGAGCGAGGCTTTGTTGGGACCTGTGTCCAGCACCAGGGTTCAGTGCCCTGCAGGGGCACGAGGGACTGTGGGTACAGAGAGGAGCATCGGGCCCCGTGGGCACAGTTTGTACACTTTGAGGACTTCCACGGTACAGGACGGGGCAGAGCGGAGTCATCAGGCGCAGCTGCAGAGGAGGGACTTACAGTCTCTGTCCCTCTGGCTGTCAAAGCAAAGCAAAGGGTTGACCTTGTTTCTTCCCTATCTCATGATCAGGCTCCACTAAAACTAACTGAGGGATTGTAGGTAAGGTAGATGTACACCTGGAGCCAGGCATGTGGAGGTAGGAGCCAATGTGCTCCCTTTGGGGAAAGTGGAGGCTGAGCCTTCTCCTTCCTGGCACTTAATTTCTTGTGTATTGTTGAGAAGGGATTGACAGGGCTAAGACTGGTACCTGATGTTTTACAGGTAACTATAACCAAATACAGACGTTAAAAAGTAGAAGTCCAATCATTAAAATGGAACGTACTTTTTTTTCTCAAGTTGAGGCCTTACTGTGTCGCTCAGGCTGGTCTCAGAACTGTGGGCTCAAGTGATCCTCCTGCCTCAGCCTCCCAGGGGGCTGGGACTTCAGATTCTTTCGCCCATGCTGACTGGATGGAATTGTATAACATTTGTTTGTAATGACTGAAAAGAAATGAAAACCTGGCAGGAGTGATGTTCCAGCCCTGTAAAATCTGTGTTAACATAATTAATGGTCAGCTTCTCACTGAGAAGAACCAGAGTAATGCGTGAGTGTTTCAGTATTTTTAGATTCTTTTAAGAGGCCTTCAAGGCCTGTGATATTGATTCCTCATTAGAGGACATTTAGCCTCCTTTTAATAAAGCTTCAGATTGGTGCAGCTCTTCAGACTTCAGCTGCTTGAAGCTTTAGTGTGTGATTGAGGCACCAAGTTATTATTTCAGCTTTATTCTAAAATATTTTGTAATGGTTTTGGAATCTGTTACTGCTTGGTATGAGCCAAAGAAAGGCAAATAAATTATATGAAACTTATTTTTTTAAAAAGGTGACCTTGAGGGTATTTTTTTTCCCCTAACTTTTCATTAATGGAAACCTTAAAACATTTCAAAAGTAGGAAGAATAATATACTAACCTCTGTTCCTATAAACTTGTCATTTAGCTTCTCAGAGGCCGTTTTGCTTCATTATTCCACAGGACCCCTTAGAGCAGCCAGGTGCTTAGACACCTGGGGCTGCCAAGCACCCGAATTGTGGCTGGTTTGAAATGAAATGTGCCATGGTGTGAAATCTGCTCCAGAGCCAGTCCCAGCAGCCTGCTCTCCCTCCTTGAGGCTCCTCAAAGAATTCTTCCTTGGCCCTGAAGTCTAAATAAACCTTCCCCTCAGCCCTGTGTTTGTGAAAATTCCATTTACTTTTGGATAACGCTCATAAAATTTGTAATTATTTGATGTATCTCCTAAGTTTCAGTCTAATTCTCATCACCTTAGCCTGACATCTGTGCCAGCGGCATCCCAGTAAATAGCCCACTTGGAATTCTTCATTCAGCTAAACCCAGCACTTCCTTTTTTTCCAAAAACGTACGTGTGTGTATCCTAGCCTCCTTTAGGATCCTCTGTGCCCCGTCTGCCAAAGGAGCCCCTTCATGTGATTAATTTTTACTTCATGTTTCCTGTTGCACTGTGATTCTTTGGGGTCTGTGGACTGCTGAGTTACGGACAAAAGAAATGTCATTCATCAGGCATATATATATTAAATGCTAATTTGTTTACATTATGAGGCAGCAAGTTGCTCAGTTTGAAGGTTGAAGAAAAGGTTTCAGTGAAAAACAGAGCAGTGCTTGAAGACCGAGGTGTGATGGCTCAGATCTGCAATAGCCCTCTTAAGTCTCAGGTGTATGGAAGGTCCTTGGGGTGTCATACTTACCAGTGGGTTCGTTCGATGACCTCAGTAGCTGAATGTGCTATTAGAAGTTAGGAGCTGGGTGGAGGTGAGTCACTGAGGGACGGGACTGGAAAGGTTTCTTCTTGTCTCTAGATCCTCCTTTTTTATTTTCCCTATTTCCAGGCTGCCATGGATTGAACAACTGTCAACTGCTGTACTTGTTCACTGTGATGTGTCTGCCTTGGAGACTGCTGACTGTGAACTAAATCCTCTGAAAACCATGAGGCAAAATAAGCTTCTCCTGCTTTTAAGTTGTAGGTGTTGGGTAGTATGTCTGAATATCAAAAAAAGAGGATAACACAAAGTTTTGGTATTAGAGAAATGGAATCCTTCCTGCAGTTATACCTTACCATGTGTCATAGAAGCTTTGGAGCTGGTTTCAAGGAGGCATTAGGAAAGGTTTGCAGATGCCAACTAGAGAAGCCTTAGAATCCTATATGCCAAGCTTATAGACCAGAATGTTGATAAATATACAGGGAGTAAAGACCAGGTCAGGAAGTTTTATCTGGGAACAAGGACTGCACTGGTAGTTGGACTAGAAGCCATGTGCACTATATATTGTAAGAAAATTTGTCTTCATTTTGACCATCTCTGAAACTGTGTGGAAGACTGACATTAAAGATTGTGGACTAATTAATCTGGTGGAGGAAATTCCAAAGTAGCCCAATATTCAGGCTGTGACATGGGAACTACTACTGTTTATAGCCAGATCCACAATGGGAATCAGGAACAAAAAGCAGATGTGAAAAATTTACCGTTTCATCAGAACAGAGCAAAGGAGAACATGACAGAAAAGGTTAACATCAAAAAGAAGCCAAGCACTTTGTCTGAGGACAGTAAGGAAGAAATCTTGATGGCATCTAGAAATTGGCCAGACTCCATGTTTCTTGTACCCTCAAGCTCAAGGTCGTAAGTCAGTTAAATCTTGTGTTAGAGAAGGGAGTCCCAGGGACACCTGTTGATTCAGGGCCTCCTAGGAAATGTATCTTCAAGTTCCACCATCAGGTACTCGGAGGCTGCTGTGGTCATGATCCCAAGGGACCCAGTTCCTGCTCGAGCTGGCAGCCAACCTTTGCATCATTCCCCGGATACTGGTTTTTCAGGCATACAGACTATCAGACCCATGGGGTCATAGAGGCTTCCACACAGATACCAGAAGAAGGCCTGGGAAGCCAGGCAAAACTGTGCGGCGGGGTCATCGTTCCTGCCCGGAGCCTATGAGGTGGTGTGTGCAGCTGTGGGTGTGAAGTGAAGGGGGCAGTGGGAACCCCAGGAATGAGGAGAGCCAGGAGTGAAGAAGGCTGCAGGCAGCAGGCAGAGCTGGCCACAGATGATACCGCTGTACTGAACCGGCCGAACCTTAGCTTTGAGCCTCTGCTATAGATGTAATAATACATTTAACAAAGCTTTCCAGGGAACCTTAGGGAGAGATGAAAGGGGAAGAGCCTGGAGGCAGAAAGACTTCGTGCACACCGCTGCCACAGAGCGTGGAGATGGGAGTAGAGGTCCCAGGCGGCAGCGGTTGGTCCACTTCCCACGGAGCGTGATTCTGAAACTAACCCGCGTTCCTCAAGTATTTCAGTAACTACAAATTACTTTATTGTACCAAAAGATAATTCACATGCAAGTCAGTGAAAGGTTCTCGAGAGTGAAGACCAGGAGTTAGTGAGGCATTAATACTCCAGCCTCATTGTCCCTCCGAGCATTCCGTGGCACAGTGTGGTTTTCATGTTAGAAATATGATGCGCTGGCCTCTTAAGGGAATCGTCCTGCTGATGAGTCAGGAGACCGTTTTCTGTAGTGAATTTCTGGTTTACTATTTCATTTGTGTTCTTAGAATTAAAGTGAAGTAGGGGCTGGGGAGTTAGCTCAGTGGTTCCGGTGCCTGTCTTGCAAGCGCAAAGGCCCAGGTTCGATTCCCCGGTAACCACATACCATACTGGGTGTGGAGACTCACACCCAGCAGCAATCAGTAGCACATACCACAGTGTTGGGCGTGGTGGCTCACGCCTGTCATCCCAGCACTCGGGAGGCAGAGGCAGGAGGATTGCTGTGATGTGAGTTGGAGGCTGAGCTCAGGGCCAGCCTGAACTACAAAGTGAGACCCTGTCTCAAAAAAAAAATTAAAGTGAAGTAATATTTTTATGGTAGAATTCCTCTACTCTCATATTTTATTAATGCAGCTATTTCTAATAAAGTAGCAGTCAACATCGTCTGAATAATAAACAATGCTAAGTATAAGAATGAAGAGCTAGGAAGATGTTACATACCAGTGAGGACCATTCTCAGCTATTTTCTTTTAGGCAATTAAATAAGTTGTTTTTTTTTTTTAATTAATGGCTGGATCAGCTAGCTTCTAGTTAAACCAGGTGTAATTACAAATTTCTTGGTAAGCCAAGGCTAGACGGTAATCCAAGCAAATTTTTTAGTGATGTCAGGAACCTGTCGTTGTAAGATGTCATTCTCAGTTACTATTTCCACCCTCTGTTAGCTGAGGCCAGAGTGAAAAGCTGTGTCTGCCATGGGGATCGGTAGGAAGCGGATGCACAGTAATTACTAGCTGTGTGTAACTGGAGGGTGGAATGAATGAGCTTGGAGTTTTGGTCGCAGCCAGTCGTCCTTGGTTGGTTTTCAAGCCGCTTCTCCCGTCACTGGAGCGTGGGCCTTAGGAGTGGAGGGAGGTCTGGGATAAGCCTGGAAAACGCTTTTGAAGGGAGGAGCCACCCAAGGAAAGAGACATAAGATGGAAAGGCAGCACCCACACTGGCGTAAAGGCGAGCCAGGGCTTTGTGCTGAAAGGCGTCCGCTAGTTGCCGTGAGCCTAAGATTTAAGGACGGTGGAAGTCTGTGTCTCCCGTGGACATGCCTGGTCCTTAGTGTGCATGCACCAGACAGGGCACCAAATTAGCAGCAGGAGGAGGCAGAAGAAGAAAGACAAAGGTTCTGCCCACAACTCAGAGGACAGGGCGAAGAAACCTTGCTTCCCAGCCAGGTTTTCTGAGGAAAACGAGGCCATCATCCAGGGCAAAAACAACTTTTCATCTGGCAGTAACAATCCTCGCGCCTCTGAATTCAGTAGGACAAAGCTGAAGAGAAGCCTTTTCTGTCTGTGGGGCTATGTAATTAGCCTATAGAAATCAGTGCCATCCAATGTATTACTGAGGAAAAGGATTAAGTACTAGTATGAATAAAAATAGTCTGTGTCATTGTCCTCCCCAGGATAAAATTATAAGCACTGCCAGTCATCCTGCTGGCGGGTCTGGTTTGTCATTGGCTGGGTTGAGAACAATGCTTCCTATGTTCCTATTACATAATAGTGCGCCACTGCTTGAAGAGTGGGATTTCCCCCCCTTTTCCCACAATGGTCTGGTAAAAGGATCTACAGGAGCAGAGAAAGAAATTAAGGTTCTTTGGAAATTACCTTGAGAGCTCCCAAAGGCACTATCTCTGGGCCCCCCCCCCCCCCCAACTTCAGATGTTCCTTTTCCTTTCTCTGGCCCTTCCTCATGCCCAGCCCCTAGGGCAGGTGCTCACAGACTGGCCAGGTGACTCCGTCCTCACACATAGTGTCAGGTGTCCCTCTGCTGTGATGGATACTTTCAGAAGTTGGCTGAGTTGAGAATGCATGTCTATCAGAAACAGAAGCCAGCAGTTTTTGGGTTAAATCACAGAGGATCAGGAACCTCCTTTTCTATTTTGTAGTTCTCTGGAGGTAGATGTGATAGTGTGAACCCAGGGGTGTGCTGGAGGCAGCTGATTGGCAGGGCCGTCACCCTAGGAGCCTGGGGCACAGCAGAAGTGTAGCCAGAGGGCCCAGGGTGTGTTAGGGCTGAGGCTCCTTCTCTAACAGCTGTGTGCTCTTGGCTGGCCCTTATCTCTATTGGGACAAGAATTGCAAGCAGTCTTTGGGAAGAAGAGCCCTGCCCTAGGCTGAGAGGTTTCTAACTTGGGTTTTGATACTGTGACTTAGTATGGATAAAATAAGGGGGCATTTTTTAATACTTTTGACTTGCTCTGAAATATTGGCTTCCAGAAGAAATTATTGCACATTAGCAAATGTTCTATTACTATTTGATAATTTATTCCTCCTAGTAGGTGTTAATCCAAACATTTTTTATGTTCATTAATGGTAATGGATCTGCCTATTTCATGGGGAGGCAGCTTCTCTATATTTAGCTATAAAAATATTCTTGTTGGAAAGTTTATGTATGTATCTGCAGATTCCAATGAAGCCTGGCAATTCAGGCAGTTACTACAGAGAACTGTCTCATCTCAGTAGCCTTTTCTGAGAAAGGCCTTCCCTGGCCCTTCCATGTGGTTGCACCCTGTACCTCTTCTGTGATACCTAGCACTGTGATACCTAGCACTCCTACAGTGGCCCGAGTAGCTCCAGGGGGCAGCCCTGGGGCCACCTTGCCTATTTGTGGTTTCCCCACAGTGCCCACATTCAAGCCTCCACTGTGCAACTTCACCTGGTGTGGTAGATTCAGGGAGATCGGTTGGGTAAGGCCCTCAGAATGGCAACTGACCAGAGGGAGCAATCGATAATACCAGCTCTGATTAAGTATTAATCAAGTTTCTCTATCTGGGAGAGACCGGTGTAGTTAAGTTTCATTTGCTCTCTTGCCTCGTGAAGAAACATTAACAGAGGAGCAACTGCACTTTTTACTCTTCCTTTTGTAATTTAGTTTTTACTGGGAAAAGGTTTGTTTGGGCTGGGAATTTAGCTCAATGGTTCCTGCACCTATCTTGCAAGTGTAAGGTCCCTAGTTCAATCCCCAGTAACCACATAAAACAGTGCCAGGTGTGGTGATTCACACCCACCAGCAATCAGCACCACATACCACAATGTGGGACATGGTAGCTCACACCTGTAATCCCAACACTCATGAGGCAGAGGCAGGAGGATTGCTGTGAGTTTGAGGTTTGCCTGGGCTACATAGTGAGCTCAGGACCAGCCTGAATACAAAGTGAGACCCTGTCTCAAAAAAAGGTTCGTTCATTATTTTGTTTGTTTGTACATGGCATAGATACATGCATCCCGTCCCCTTTTCTTTCTTTTTTTTTTAAATCTACTTCTTGTATTTTCCTTTTTACTCATTCCCATTGGTTATCCCAAAGTCATCTCTGATTAGAGCTGAATGAACACAGAGGTGTGTCTGATACTTACCATTAAGGATATTAAGGAATTTCAGACCATGTATTTGTGGTAAAGTTAGGCTTATGTAATGTTTTTCTCTAGAGTTCATAGAGCTTCCTAGACACGTTCAAACGGTCTGTTTACGAGTTAGTTTAGTATTATGCTGTGTCATCATCAGCTAGCAACAAAAAAACCATGATCAAAACCAGGAGTGTTTGACTAAAAACGAAACATTAAAATGGGTAACAGAAGTGAGACGGACATAGCCCAACGTTTTGCTACTAGTTACTCCTGTTGGATTAATTTTTCTTTCTTTTTAATAAAAACAACCCAATCAAGCTTTAAGAGAAGTAAATGTTGCTTATATAATTTCTTTTAGATTTTGTTTATGG
This sequence comes from Petromus typicus, assembly GCA_004026965.1. Taxonomy (NCBI): domain Eukaryota; kingdom Metazoa; phylum Chordata; class Mammalia; order Rodentia; family Petromuridae; genus Petromus; species Petromus typicus. The sequence goes on along the minus strand of PVIR01009351.1, from coordinate 16,063 downwards.
CCTAATGTTGCTGATAGAATATGTGTTAAGAAGGAAATTTGTTTCTGCAGTAACACACATGTGTAGCATTTCAATTTATAGATCATAAAGAATTTTTCAGACTAATGTAGAAAAACACCTTGTGCTTGTTACATTGCGTTTTCAAAAAAAATGCTTTCTGAGTTCCGAATAATGAGATTAGACATTCGCTTTCGAAACACAGCCCAACTATGTATTAGGAGGTACCTGCTTTGAAAGCCAACAAAGGGCTTTTGACACCCTGATGGAATATGGTCTAGAATGTAGTTACTCCAGCATAACTTTTTTTCCTTTTTTTTTTTTTTAACCAGGGATCTAATTTGGAATCTTGCACTTGTGAGACAGGTATCAGTACCCCCGAGCTAAGTCCTCAGCTCAGCGTGACTTTTTTCTAATTAGACCAGAGAAGTTTTACTTTGTTTTCAAATCAACCCTCTGTCTTTCTAGTTGATGATAGTCTGGGATGGAAGTGTCTGCTGAGAAAATTTTCCAGGATCTTTAAAATTTTCAGTGTAGGGATTTTTTTTAAGAAGACCACTTAAAAATATTACTTAGAAGTCCAGAGAAAACTTCAGAATTTTCCATGCTAAAGAGTCACTATGAATTCTATGACTTAGTTATGAACAGTGTTTGGAAGGCTTTTGAACTGCCACTCTTCAGTGTTTTTCTGGTAGGTGTTAGACTTGGGGGGAGCTGCCTGAAGGTCATTTTTCAGCTGAGAAGAAATAAAGGCGAAAGATTGACTTTGTAAGAGAATTTTATAGTTTTGGTTAGTTGGGGTGTGAAAAATGCGCACCTGTGGATTGTGGTGTGAGAAGCGCTTCCATTGCTAGGTGTTCATGGACTGTTTCATGACCATGATTTTCCAAATGGTCCACAATTTGTTGAAGAATAAACAGAACCTCAAGGTACAACTTGGCCACTTAGACTTTTGGATGAAAGCAACACTTTCGAAGCCGAGGGGCTCACAGTGGGATCTTCAGGATCCGAAGTGTGGTCGTGGTTTGGCTGGGTGTGAGGTTGCGCTGTATTTCAGGAGTGGTGTACTTCTGAATATGCACATAAGAACTGACTATTCTTTTCCCCACATGAAAAATGAAGGCTCCTCGGGAGAAGAAAATTGTAACGATTTCAGTTTCCTACCTCTTGAGCAAGAGCTCATCTCTGCCTAAAACCGTCAGTACCCACACTAACCTGATAAAGAAGGTGTTCCGTGTGGTGTTATGGAAGACCACCTGAACCTGACAAAGGATTTCCGTGTCAGTCAATCAATAATACATGGGGCTTGGAAGCATGAGTGGATTTTCATTTTCAGTTCTATGCTATTGACAAGTATTAATATTGTCACTGTATTTACTTCAGTTTTACTGAAACAAGTAGAGAATGGATTTACCTTTCCTTTTTCTTCCTCCTCCTCCCTGTTCTTGTGCGTGTGTGTTTTGACGCAGGCCCCATGCATGCTGAGCATGTGCCCCCCAGCCCCTCACCGCACCCCAGCCATCCTTTTTTTCTGTGACCCGTAGGTTGGCACCAGCCAGTGATTAATTCCATGTAGAGACACAAATGTTGGCTATTCTGATGCCTGTTGATCTTCCGGAGGTGACAGGAAGATGTCTGGGAGTGGGTTGCCGGGGAGGTTTTAGGACCCGCAAGTGACTGCCAGATAAGCTATTTCTGATGGGCCCTTTAGAAAAAGCGTACGGGAGCCCTGAGCCACTGGGGGAGCACAGTACCTGAAAACCCCCGCAGCCGGGGCTTGTGCCAGCTGCAGATAGTGGCTACGAGACAGCTGCAGGGTGCTGCCCCAGTGGCCGTGTAGGCCCGGGGGTTGGAACTGCTTCCCTAGCAGCACTGCACGCGCTGCACCTTGGTTCTCCTGTACTTTTTGATTAGACCTTCTTGGATTGATAATTTTCCAAAGCAGCCTTCCTAAATCAGTTCCTCCCTGCTGCGTAAAGAGCTGCTCTCCTCTGTGGTAAAAGACTTTGAAAGGTCGCGCCTTCACTTCTAATTTCTGTGTAGGTCTCCCACCCCCGTGGTTCATAGGGCCAGCTTGAAAACTCTGGCTGATCAGCAGGAAGTCGTATTTTAAAGCTCTTATAGCTCTCAGCATTTTTCAGATGTTTATTTTTAAATTCGTGATGAAAAATGTATATGTTCCCTTGTGTGCTTCCTTGTGCACACAAATAACTAACAGAGTTATTGAGAAAAAAGCAGAGTAATAAAAGCGGCATAACACAGAATCTGATTATTGGAATTGGGGAGGAATAATTAAAACATGTTCAATGGGTAGTTTTTTTCTTGAAGATATATAGCCAATATTCACTTGGTCAAACTTATTCAAAATCTATCTCAAATATTTTAGAGGTTGTCAAATGTGTATCCACTCTCTCCAGAAAGCAATATGGAAATAGCTGTCAGGATTTAAAATATTCAATTTTTGATCCCTCAGGTCTGCTCATGGAAATCAAAGCACTGATCAGTAAGGAGGGTGTGTGTATGTGTGTGTGTGTCCGTGTCCATCCGTCCACACGCACACACACACGTGCGTGCTCACATGCATTTATTGCACCATTGCATGTAGCATCAAAGCACTAGAAACAAAGTGAATGACCCTTAGTAGTTAAACACCAAGGGAACCGGTGGATTGATGCCCGGCAGTAATCACCAGTGCGTCAGCTGGGCAGCAGGGCCCTTGTGATGGAAAGAAGATCCAGGGAGGTGTGTGTCTGGGATTGCACGTTCTTACCTTTCTCTCTGCCACCTTTGTCAATGGATATGCCAGCCAGGCTGCTGACACTGGCTTTAAGGTCTGGGTGTGGCAGGCGGGTGGGGGAAGTGTAGTGAAGACAGATATTCCAGGGCTGGTATTTTCATGTAAAGGGATATGTTTGTGTATTTGTATATGAATGTACTAAATACATGTGTAAACATATAAGTATAAAAATCATCAGAATATTAATGGTGATTGTCAATGGGATTATAGTAATATTTTAATTTTTTCTCTAAGTTTTTTCCAAGAACCCCATATTTGTATAATATGAAAGAAAAATAAAATTTCTTGTGGAGTGTACGAGAGAACATTTATGTCCAGTTTTCACTGTTGTGTTGTTTATATTCTGATATAAACCTCAAATATGAAGCTGTATACTAATACAGTACTAAATTTACAAATGCAAGTTTTATTTTATTTATTTTTTTTCTTTTTGAGGTACTAGGGATTTTTAACTCTGGCCCCTTGTGCTTGCCAGGCAGGTGCAGTGTGACTTAGCTAAATCCCTGGCCCCAAATGCATGTTTTAAAACCTAGAAATTGTCTGGCTCTATGGGAGTAATTTTCACTGAAATGATGAAGTTACATGTTTCTTTTGTATTAAATCTTTAAAACATTACCTACTAGTATTTAAAAAAAAAGATAATTCAGAAATGTGGAGTATTTTGTCTGTACACACACAGATAATAAACCAAAAATAAATGAAAATTTCTTACAATGCCAACCATAAGTAAACATTTTTTAATGGTGAAAATTGGGAACATAAGGATTCTGCTGTGTGTTCAAACAACAAGAAAAAAGTATTTCTGTAGAAAATGAATAAAGAAATGACGTAAGTAGGAAACAAATACAGATAAATATAAACAACCAGTAAGACCACAGGAATAATGAGTATAAATTAGAACAACAGTTTCTTAAGCTGATCCTGCTGTCTGAATAGCAACTGGAAATGTATCGACCTTAAAATATAGTACATATTCTTGATCCTTGTTTCTTTTCTAGGAATTTGTCTTCATTTAGCTAATTAAGATCATTTAAAAACCTGCATGTAGTGGTATTAATCATGTAGCTACAGTGGCCAAAATAAAGAGGCACTAATTGTAGAATAGATTAAATTAAGGTATATTTATACTGTTTAGTCCCATGTGATTGTAAATCATGATATAGTTGTACAGTTATGAAAAATTAGTAAAGAATTTCCATTTATATAAAAAATACAGAACACTCTACAGAAAAAAAGTCTAGAGGCTTATATATAAGATGTTTATAATGATTATCTTTAGACAAGAGTCACTTTTATTTTCTGTTCTTTTTCTTTCCCTGTATGGGAAATCAAACTCAGGACCTCTGCTTGCCATGCAGGTGTGGTAACACTGAGCTAAATCCCTAGCCTTATTTTCTTTTGTGAACATTGTTTTAGCATTCTTTTAGAAACCACAGACCTTTAATAAAATGTGCTACCATATATACACTGATAAGCTACTCGTTTTACAAATGTTATCTTTTCAATTCCTATAATGAGTGTGTATTAATTTTATAGTTAGAAAAATTCATATTGATCATTTGATACATTAAGAAAAAGCTGAATAAATAAAAGCTGCGCAGAGCTAGGTGTGGTGATACACAGCTGTAATGTAGGGTGGAAAATTCAAGCAAGGCCATCCCAGGAAACTCAGCAACTTACAGAGATGTTTCTCAATGAAATTAGAAGAAAATAACTAGAGGCTGAAGAAAAACTCAGCGATTGAATGCTTGCCAATCATGCACAGGTCCTGGGTTCTGGCCCCAAAATTAAAAAGAAAAAAAAGCCACACAGAAGCTGGGTGTAGTGACACACACCTGTAATCCCAGGTGTTGGGTTTGTCGCAGAAGGGTTGTCGCAGGAGGGTGACAAGTTCAAGGCTAGCCTGGACAGTTGAGCAAGACCTTGTCTCAGAATGAAAATGTCAGAAAGGGCAGGGAGACAGCTCAGGTGATAAAGGACTTGGTTCAATTTCCAGTAATGTCGGTAAAACAAAAAACCTATTTGGAAATTACACATAAAAGAATTCTCCAGTGTTAAGAGGGGAAGAGGATGGTCAAGGTATGGAACAACAGGCAGTAACAGTCACTGGCCTTGTACATACATTATTTCAGGCTAGCATTTGTTTATTTAGCAGATATATATTGGATATTTGTTACTATGTTGTGGCAAACAGTCCCCTTTACAGACAAGAAAATACTCTCTGATATCTCCCCGTTCCGTGGGAAGCCAGGGACTTAAGGCAGCAAGAATTGTCAGGGTCCCTTCTGTTTACTGCTGCTGTGAAGCTGGAACGCCTGACCTGGCACAGGTCACCAGGCTGTCAGTAAGAAGAGTGGAATCCCAAACCTCTGCATCCTAATTCCAACAGAAGTGCAGGCTTTGCTGTGTCCTGTACCTCGCTCCACCCCCACACTAAGACGGTGCCTAACCTGTCTTGCTGAAACAGATTATTGTCTCGCCTCAAAACCAGCCCTGGGGTTCCCTGCTGCCTCCTAGCTCGGGGGTGTTTTCTGCAATTCTTTGCGAGTCCTTGTGAGTTTTGAGGTCATGCAAGTGGTTATCCCACAGCAGGGGCACTTGGGGGCAGACAGCCGGGGGCGTGGTGGCAGGGGCCTGCAGCCAGGGTTCTGAGGAAGTGCCACCTGTGCATGCACCTCCCGCTTTGCTCCCTCTTCTGTACATTCCACTATTGAGAAGTGTCTCTCCCACAGTCTGTACCCTTCTGCTTCATACTCGGTCCAGCACAGCTCCCCCCATTGAGCACTCCAGGTTGACCCTGCCTTTTTCTGTGGCTTGAGTTCAGAACAAGTGATGCTTCCTGTCTTTGTCTCTTAGAGAAAAACACATTTATGCAGATAGTTGTAGCGTGGTGGCGATGAAAAACGCGATTAATTTGGAGGCTAAATATGTGTCCTCCATGGAGAATTTCCTCATGGTTGATAATTAGCAGAGGTGGCAGATTATTAAAGAAAAATATCTAAAAAATGCCACATTTGAAATGAAGGTAAGGTTCTTGGAAGTGGTTAGCAAGGTATGTGCGTTTATAAATTGCCTTCCTTTCAGGAGCGTATCTTCTGTGTCAGGTGAGACGCGCCGTCACTTGGTGTTTAACGGGAGGCTGTCAGGCGTGAGGCACAGAGACCACTAAATGTTTTCTGAACGCTGCTCATGTGCCATTTGTTGTGGCGAGTGCTGAGGGCCGGAGACTCAGGATGGGTGAGACGTGTGCCAGTCCCCCAGGACCTGGAGTAGCAGGGCAGGAGCATAGGCACTAAGGTGTGTGCCACACACGGACACAGTATGGCCTGGGGCAGCCAGGGGGGCCCTGAGAGTCGTACTGAGGGTGGGACAGGTGGGGGCTAGCCGGGCAGGCTTGTGATGACACTTGAGGGGATGTTTAGGCTAAATTGACATAAGCAGCCATTTACCAGCAGTGGTGACACTCACCAAGTCTGGCCTTAGTGGCTAATAAAGGAAAAAGTTTTTTTGTCTAGTTATCCTTCAGTGCTGAGAGGGCCGTGTGGCTAACAGGACACGTCCTCTTAGTGTATGAAGTGATAGGTGCTTGGGTAGAGAAAAAGGAAGTTGTGGGAGGCCTGGGAAAGCTGAATTTTCATGTGGATTCGAGCTGTTACAGCTGGGAGGAGCCAGGACCCCTCGTTTCCACGCTCTTAAGTGCTCCAAGTCTCAGGGACTGCGTTGAGGCGAGTCTGTAGGTTTCTTAGAGTCTGATTGGGTATATTGCACAGTATCAAGCTGCCCCAGGAAGCTGGAGGAGCCTAGAAAGTTGCTTAGCTATCTTATGGGGCTCTTATCAAGAGCATGTGAAAAATTGTAGGCTTTGTTATTCAATATCTGTGACATTAAATACAACTTTGTGGCCTCAGGTAAGGTATTTAAGGTCTCTGAATGCAATTTTGTCACCTTTAAAATATAAATAAACAATCTGGGGATGGTGGTACAAATACCTACAGTCTCAGCATTCTGGAAGGCTGAGGCAGGAGAATCTCACATTCAGCCCACGCCTGAGCAACTAAATGAGGCCCTGTTTAAAAAACAAAGGAGGCTGGAGGTATAGCTCAGTACAAAAGCCCGAGTTCAGTCCCCTATAGTACAATAAACAAATATCTCAATAAATAAATAGTAAAAATCCATATCTGATGGAATCTTTCTACAGGCCATATGGAACATTATATGTAAAAGGTCTCTGATGTTATTGGACTTTGAATAATTATATCATGTTACTTAAAAAGGCCTTCATTCCATTTTGTATAGAGCTTTTTGTTGCTTATTAGCAACTATATAATCACATGAGTTGATTAAATGGAAGGGACTTGGTAAAAAAGACGCTGGCTAAAAAGACGCTCATCATTTATTCATTTAAAAAACAGGTATAGAATTTATTCTAACTGTAGTTCTTGAATTCATAGTTTGCTTATATTTTTGTCTTTTGATAGTTTTTATTTTTATTTGCATTGTTGAATAAAATGTATTTGTAATATTTTCAGATTCCTCCAGGTACATAGCCCATTACTGTACCGTGTTCGGTGTCTCTGTCTGTGTATGTAGCTCAGATGTCAGGAGACAGAAGGAGGATCAGGGCCTACCAGAATGGCTGGGGAAGTGGCGCGACCTGTTAATGACACATCCTGGGACACTTGGGGAGAGCAGTTCTTGTCAAGAGCTCAGGCAGGCTCTCCGCAGGACAGGACAGACTTGACATCATCCCATGTGCTTTTGCTACGATGTTCTTTCATTCTGTAGGGAATAGTACTTCTTTTCCCACCCATATGTGGCCCAATTGGCCCTGCAGACCCTGTGCCTTTTCCTTCCCTAAGTAAATACCAAACCTTGCTACCTCTCTTACTTTTCTCATTGCTGAGACAAAATACCCAACACCCAAAGTTAAAGAAAAGCTCACACGGTTTGTAATGGTTTCAGTCCATACTCTTCCATCTCAGCTTATATCACACCCAACACTTTTAGTTGCTTTTTGTAACTGTTACATTTTCTAATTAGCAAAATTTTTCCAAAATGATTTGTAGTGTGTCGTGACATATTCGAAGTAGAATAAACCTTCAAGCTTGTAGTTCTGAGATCAACAAAGGAAGTTTATAGAAAACTTTTTTCCTGTGGGTTGAGTAATATACTTGTGCATTTTATTCATAGCTGATTGCTTAGAAAAGTATTACACTTTTCTTATACTGTCTGTACTTCTAGCACCACACATTTCTGCAGAAATGACCTCATAGAGGCTGATGCCCCCCAAATAGGCCTCATTTTCTAACCTCAGCTGAAAAATGACTTTGCAGTAGCAGCAATTTATATATGGATTTTCAAAGACCCTGAAATTTAGCAGGAGTTGTACCTTGTTCTAAAAATCAGTAATGCTGATAATAGGTTGTCTTTCCGGCTACTTTCACTCAATCTGTGCCTGGAAAGATGGGTGTTAGTCTCCCCACGTGAGCACACGAGCTGTACTTCCTGCTCCTCCAAGAGTCTTGAGTCTGTTAGAGATCACATTTCCAAAATTCAGAATATGACATCAGGTCCTTGTTTGCTTTACGGCACACTTTTTTCCCCTAGTGTTATTCATTTGAAATAGGGTCTAGCTGTACACTCAATCTCTTCTTGAATTTATATGCCCAAACAGTCCTCCTGCATCAGCCTTTCAGTATCTGGTCACTGAGCATGAGCCTCCACATCTAACAAGGTGTTTGTTTTTTTAGAAGACAGTTGTGTTAAGGGGAAGATGCCAAGATTTGCAAATATATAATCAAAATGAGTTTTAACCTCTTTTTTCTTGGCAAAATAATTTATATTTCTCTTTCCTTTGGACAAGAAAAATTAAAGGCATCTTTGTTGAGATCTTTCAGGTAAGGAGAAATATCTGAAATTTCTCTTGTAGGAATTGTTACAGACCCACAAAATCAAAAATAAAATTTATAGGGTCAGGGGTTTAGCTCAGTGGTTCCAACACCTGCCTTGCAAGTGCAAGGTCTCCGGTTTAGTGCCGGGTGTGGTGACTCTTGCCTGTAATCCCAGCACTGGGACGCAGAGGCAGGAGGACTGCTGTGAGTTCAAGGCTGAGCTCAGGACCAGCCAGAACTACAAAAGTGAGACCTTGCCTCAAAATAAAATTTACAGAATTCTTTCAAAGTCAGATATTAATCTGATGAAATGTAGAGGCACTGATGGAAGACAAGTGCTCTGTTTCTGAAATCTGCTGCTGCCTTGAGTGGTTCGAGATGATTCTCAGCTTTCTCTGTGGCTTACAAGAGCGGATGTACCCTCTGTGCAGGGCAGGAAGTGCTGTTTTGCCGATTGAGGTGTCTTTGCAGTGGGCTGGGTGTGGCTCATGCTTCTGAGGCTGTTTTGTTTCAGTTGGAGGCCTGAGTTCTGCAAAGTGACAACTGGTTGTGTGGTGTCAGCCTGAGGTGTCAGGACCGGCGCAGGGCAGCATGACATACCACCTTGGACCCACGGTGCCCGTTCAGTGTTGAGCACAGTTTTGGAAACTGGTGGGAACCAGGGGATGGATGATCAAGCTCAGAGAGTTTAAAACCCAGTTGGCAAATCATCCAGGACTCAGATTTTAAAACCAGTTTTGCAAACTGACTTAATTGGAAAAAAACTTACTGATTCATGTGCAAAAATCCAGGTGCACACTCCTCTTGAGGCGTACATGGTTTGCCCCTGGCTGCTTTCTTCTTCTCTTTTTGTATTTGTCATATCTTTATCCCTGCAGTGACAAGACAGCCTCACCAGTCCCAGCCTGACTTTCCTTGAACTTTGGGTCCAGCAGGACAGGGGCTCTTCCTACAACAGTGCAGGTAAAAGTCTCAGGCCTGACTATTGCTTGGGTCTTTGTCTGTCCTGCAGACAGCTGACCTATTCTAGCAAACAGAAAGTACTGATTTTGGGGACGCAGTTCATGATCCTCTCTTGGACCTGGGCTGAGGATCAGAGAGGGGGACTGGTACAGGAAAGGATATGAGGGACTGTTGCCAGGAAAAGCCAAGGAGACACCAAGCAGCAAAAGCAGCTGGGCCAGGGCTTCTGAGAGGAAGCCATGAGCAAAGGCTGTAGCCATTGAGGTGTTAGACCTTGGTAGACCAGATGGATGTAAATCTCGCCTTTGAAGTTGGGCACGACTCTTGGCTTGGCTTCCCCAAGAAGCTGATGAGAAAACTTCTGGGGTGAACTGAGAAGTCCACCCAGTCCACTTGTGCCCCTCCAGTGGAACAGTACAGCACTACATAACAAGCCCAGCAACACAAGGCCCTCATAGGAACCACAACACTCAACTCAGGGCTCACAGGAAGAATGCACATTCTAGTCTAAAAAGCTGGGTAGCTGTCCATCATCAGTACGTAAATAAATAAGGAGCTTTGGTACACATTCATATAGAAATGGTTTCTAACCATCCAGTCTATTTATAATATGGTAAGTGGCTACTGAACAGCTGCTCATTAAAATATTGTAGAGGTGTTTTAAGTAAGATAAACTAGGCTATGAGATTGTAGTGTGAACTTGGTGAGATGTAGGTGACTTAGAAAACAAAAGCCGAAAAGGAAATACATCCTTCTAGCATGTGGTTGCCTCTTTCTTTATACTTAACCTGTATATTCAAGACAAACAAAAAGCTGCACAGCTCTAACTGGCAGAGTCAAGAGGCTGCATGTGAGACACATTTCAGGTTTCTGCAGGGACAAGATACCAAGTGCCACCATCGTGGACGTCACAGCAGCAGCCACTGACCTACAAGGGGCTTTGAGCTCCGGCAGAAGACCCTGTGCACATCTGCACACACGGGAGACAGTGTGAGAACTCAAGTGTCCTTGCAGGTGTCTCGAAGTCTCCCTTTGGGGGTCGAGTGTCGCCTGCCCCCTGAGGTTCGGTAGGACTGTGTTCCCCCTGTCCCTGTGCACCTCCTCTCTCCCAGTGCCGTCGCCTCGCCGCCCCCTAATGGGGCTCTGGACCGTTCTTTCCTGTCTCCTTCATTTTTTTCTGGCAGGACCTCAGGCCCATTTCTGCCGCAGCCTTCCTCCTTTGGTGACTTTCTTTAATTTGAAATTATACCGGAATCACCTGTGAGAGTTTTCAGTGCAGTCCTCGCATCTCACGCAGTAGGTGGTGCTGCAGCTGGGTGACGATGCGATCCCTGTTTAAAAGTGGGAGGAGAGAGGTCCACAGGTTTTCATCTGGCCAGAGGTCCAAAGTCCATGTCTGCCGTCCCTGGGTCCACTTTGCTCTCTGTGACCTCTGTGATGTGCAGCCAGAATCGGGAATTCCCATCCCTCACTGGGCATCACCCTCGGCCGCCCTCTGTCCCTTCACTGTCCTGTCTTTAGCTGTAGACCAGGGCCTGCCTTATAATCCCAGCACCCGTGAGGCTGAGGTGAGAGAACCGCCTCTTCCAGCACAGCCTGAGCAGCTTAGTGAGCCCTGACTTAAATAATAAGAAAAGCGATGGTCGCGCAGTGCAGGGCTAGGTGCCCTGGCTTCCTCCCCAGGGTGGCCTCTCCACCAAGCAAAAGCGCCGTGGCCGTCTGAAGACAGCTTGTTGGGCACAGCTAAACCTGCGCAGTTCGGGCTCCGTCACTGCCTTCTGTCCTGGGGCTTTTCCTTTCTTTTTAGTTCTGAATTCCCAGCCCACTGCCTTCCACAGATGCCATTGTTAATTGGGCTCTGTAATTCTAAGCACTTTATACTTCAGGATTTGGATCATTTGTCCACTTCTAGTATCTGTTTTGGTGCATTTTTTTCTCCTTACACAGTAAATTCTTGGAAAGTGACAGCTGTGTTTTCCATTCCTCAGGAGTTGATTTTCCTCCTAGGGGAAGCTCAGTAAGTGCTGAGTGACTGGCCAGCCAGCCCCGAGGAAGTGAACCGATCCATCCTCAAGGAACGTTTTCAGAGCATTTCTGGAAATAATTATGAGATTAAATTCTAAAAAATTACTGAAACATCTGTTTCCTCAAAATTAAATTGAAAATATGAATGGCCTTGGTCACCCTTTTCCCCAGAACCATTTATCCCCCAGGACCCTTGGCTGTGGGGGTTCTGCTCTCCTCCTCAAGTCTGTGCTTCATAGAAGCCTGTGCGTACAGAAGGCAGACTGTAGCCGCCACCTTCTTGGTAGTTTTTGATTCTGACCTATAGGTTGCCAGTTGTTTACCAGTCCTTACTGATCTGAGAATTGCATGTGAACTGGATATGGTGGTGCAGGACAATAGTCCCAGTTGCTTCGGAGGCTGAGGCGCAGGAGGATCTCTTGAGCCAGAAGCCAGGACAACACAAACTAGGATCACCCCCAACAGTTTTTTAACCACGGCTGCAAGCCAGCAACTGCCTTCCTCTCCTCTCTTGTGTCAGACCCCAGCATCCTAGTGTGTAGCTCCGGAATTGACTCTTCCAGAAAAAAGTAAGATGGAGAATAAAGTGCCTATTGTTACTAAAGTTCTCTTTCCCCAAGAAACTCCCAATGAAGAGATGCTAACAGGTCTTAGGAAGGGAAGGAAGTTGTCATCACTGGCCCAGGAGCCCAAGCGGGCCCAGTACTTGCTGGCACAGGAAGGCAGTGTCTTTGCTTGGCAGGAGAGAGTGTCATTTGGCCTTCCTGTCTCCCACCTCAGCCCAGCTGAGGGCAGCGGGACTTTCTCTCCTTTTGTACACTCTTCCGTATCTGCTCTGAGAAACTGTTTTCCTCCCTGGATTGTCCCTCGAGTGGCGCTGAGCGAACCTCACAGGCGAGTCACACCCAGGGACGGCTCTTTCTGGAAAACGTGTTTAAAGAAGTCGTGAAGCCGAGCGAGGCACAGCCTTCCGCTGGGAATTGTCTGGACGGTCAGTGCCTTGGGTTGCCCACAAAAATGGCAGCTCTACCACACAATGAAAGACTTTTTTTCAGTTTTTGAGAATTAGACATTTGACTCTTCTAAAAGCAAATGTTACCCTTGGCCCATGAAGTCGTACGCTTGGTGACCTTCCGATGTCAGCAATTTCTTAGATGTGGTATAACCATGGTGCTGATCCCTGTGAAGACATTGCCCTGCAGAGTGAGCCATCTGTCCCCTCAAGGTCATTGCCCCAAGGTCACAGCTCAGCACTTGCTGTAAGACATTTACAGTGGTTGAGAAATATCTGTGTGCAGCTTGTAAATTCATGAATATTAATGAGCTGTTAGTCAACACATACTGAGCACTTTATTAGTCAGGGTAGAGTCATAGAAAATGGAATTCACTGGAGGGACTAATGGTATTCGTGGGTATTAATAGTGGCTCCAAACAGTCTTGGGAAGGCTAAGGAAGTGTCTGGGATGGGGAGACTTGGGGTGGTCCTGATCTTGCTGGCCCTTGCCACTAGTTTGGGAGCTGAATCATTTAGCCCTTCGGCCTGGCACACTCTGGCCCAGTAGGGTTCCTGTCCAGAGGGCACAGACATCGAAACCACAAGGTCGAGACTGCACAGGACAGCACAGTGTTTAGACAGAGTAACATGGAGACCTAACCTGAACTGGAGGTGGGCGGGATGCTGGGAAGTGCTCTGAGGAAGAAGCAGAGGCCAGGCCGGAAGGGTGAGGCACTGGGTGTGGAGCATATGTGCCTATGGCAGGACTGGGGAGTCCCAGGCAGGACTGGGGAGTCCCAGGGGAGCCCTGAGGCTCCCTAAGAGAAGGCCAGCCTGGCGCGGAGGTGTTGACAGGACACAGACACGTGGGCGCTGAGTACACTTTGAGCTCACCACAAGGATTTCTCCTGATAGCAATGGGAAGTCCTCCTTTGAATTCCAGTGTAATAGCAAACCAAGATCTCTAATCCATTTGCATTTTAAACAGCAGCTGCTGTTTGGTGAAAAGCTTGGAGGGGAGGTGGGAAGTGCAGAAGAATCTGCAAGGCAGAGAGATATAAATGGCGATGGTCTGGATTTCGGGTTGTGGGAGAGGAGATGGACTTGGAATGACCAGAATGGGCAGAGGGTGGAAGATGGTCAAGAAGAAAGTCCCTGGTTTCCGGCATCGTTGCTGGGTAGTAGGAGTGCTGTTCCATCCTCTGTGTGGAGATGACGTGAAAGCCATTGGGTGTAGAGGTCAGCGAGGAGGCGGAGTGACATTTCCAGCGAGACTTTAAAGCCCTGCTTTGGGAGAGGAGGTACAGAACAGTCCCCATGCCAGAACAGCGATAGCCAACAAAAGGCAGGAAATGTTAAGTCAGATCAGTAAGCTCCCAAAGAGGAAACTGTCTAGTGCCAGCAATCACTTTTAGTTTTGAAAATAGTTTCTAGAAAGTGTAGAGGTTGATTCATGTGCCTAGGCCTGCTGGCAGGAAGACCTCACCTGGAAAGATTAATCTAACACAGGGTATGACTATATTTTAATAGTATTGTCTCCACATACCACAGGTGACATATAATGAGAGGATATACATTTGAGGCCAGAAATTCAGTTTATTAACAGTGAAATGGACCTACAATGTGCATTGAAATTTATATAATCCTCAGGTGGTTTAGATCATCTTCACCTGAAGCCTTAAAGAGGCGGGGACCCAGGCCCCCCTGGGAGTACAGGTTCTGGGTTTAACCTACTCTGTATGTGGGTCAGGGGTAAGTATCTAGATCTGTTTTAAACATGGAAACCGACTGTTGTCAAGGTCTCCTGGAGGTTGTGAGGCAGTGGGAGGGGACTGATGGTGGTGCCAGGGGCCTTAAGGGAAATAAGAAAAGCAAGGCGGAGGTGACAGGGCATGGCTGAAGAATAAATCTGCGTAGGCATTTTTCCCTGTGTTGTGCCTTCCCTCTGGGCTCTTGGGTCACCTGAGGCTGCTGTACTCAAGCCTATGCCTCCTGTGAGCTCATCTGTCTGCTCAGTAGCTGCCTGACTGTTTCTGGTGTTGCGGGCTCACACGTCAAGGCCGAGGTAGACCAGTTGGCCCAGGTTAACCATTAGCCTCTGTGTACCAGCTTCAGACCTTCCCTGTATAGTGTGTACAAGGGCAGGGATCATGTTTCCTTGTGAGCCTGTCTGGCCACCTGTTCTGTTCCAGATGCAACATGACAAGACACTTCCACAGGACAGAAATGACGATGTGACACGTGTTGTAGCCTGTGGTATTTTCTTATATTCGATAGTGAGTCCCCTCACTTTGCCCTTTTGTGTTCATGTTGAGTCATCTGGCAGCCATGTTAATAGTTGTAAACTTTAAACAACAAAGAAATTTCTTTCTTGAGTGGAAAAAATATAGTCAAAGGAGAAAGACTCTTATAGACATTAAAGACCCATCTGACAACATGGGGATTTAACTGGAAAATATTAAATTATTCAAAAGTTTCCTGATAACTGGTGAATAAATGCATGATGGAACATTTAGAATTTGGCAAGGCCTTCTAGATAAGCCATTAAACAAATGCATCATATACTTTAAAATATTTTGGGAGAAATTCTTACTCTGATAGATTGAATGACAGCTACACTCAAATGACAGCCATGAATGAAACTATCACCCTAATAATAGTGAATTATTTTTATTGGGACATTTGGCTTATTAAAAAAGATATTTTGAGGCAAATTAGAGGATTAATCCTTGAGAGAAGGATATTAGTGGGTAGAATGTGTTCCCTACCCCCAGGCAAATGCTGCCCCGCTGGGCTATTTTCAGGCGTGACAAACCCTCCCTTGGTGGAGCTGCTTTCTTGCAGTTTGAAGAATGTGTGTCATCTCCAGACCTTAGTGGCCAAAGCGATCTCTCAAAGATACTGTGGTCTGGCAGGGCCACTTCTTGCTCATTAGGCTCCAAGTATGTTTTAAATAGTTCCATTCATTTATATTTGTTGCCTTGAAGCATGTGAAGAAAATGTGCCTGTTTCAGACCACAAGAGCAAGGGAAGTTTTTTATGTTTGATTGCGGTTAATCTGTTTTCTGTTCTTCCCAGAGAGAAAATGTTTAGAAAAAAAAAGTCATGTGTTTCACGGTCCCTGAAATCAGAAATAGGTATGAAATAACAGGAAAAAGTCAAATATTAATGAGTGTTTTACATTCTGAAGAAATATATTTGGAAAAGACAAAATGTTGATTGCCTTAGAGTTTTATAAAAATTTGAATAAGAAATAAATGAAAAGAAGCTGGCCCAGGAGAGAAACCTCTTTCACATGACTCTTCCTCTGCTTAGGTCCAGTAATAACCCAAGGGCCGTTCAAGGGCAGCTAGTGAAGGATTATAGTCATTATACCACGCAAGATTGAGGAATTCA
>PVIR01009350.1:0-53590 GCA_004026965.1 Petromus typicus | reverse complement strand
TCTGAAGGAGTGCTCACTCACAAACCAATTCCACCACACTGATATGAAAGTCTGAATTTTGAAGATACAATGAGAAGGTAACAGCATGAAATAAAATCATGAATGCTGTGAAAATACAGCTGCTCTTCACATGACACGGCACTTTAAAACATAGCTCTGTGCCACACAGGCATCCTGAACACACATAACAATTTTTAGTCACAGAAATTTTAAGTGGTGAACACAACCTTAGGGGTAAGGATCAATCAATTCAGTATGACTGATAATAGTATTAGTTTCACATAAACAAGCCCTACTTTATTTCATCAATCCTATGATTTATAATTCTTCAAAATGGCAGAATATCCTTCTGATAGTTACATAAATTAAAATGACAAAGATCCAGAGTCTACTGCCCTTCAGAAAGCAGGGTTTTCTGACTCTCAGGGCAGCTCACCCACACGCCATGAGTACCTACCCTGCCCTAGGAAGAACTGAACAGCACCTCTCCCTGCTGTCTGCCAAAAAGAGTCCCAAGGCAGAAGAAAATCTGAGCCATGGGACTGTGGTCTCCATAACCAGAAATGAATGCAAGCGCAGGAACTTCTTTCAATTGATCGTGTACGACGCTTCCTCCAAGATCACAGCGTTCCTGAAGGCAGGAGATGTGACCCTTGACTTTATATCAGAAGTTCCTGTCACAGTAAGGGTGGACACGGGGTGTACTTCATCCCTGCTAGTGCATCAAAAGATGTGGAGGTGTCATTAGTGTTGCTGATAGAGAACCTGGCACAGGGGAAGGAGAACAACAGCGTGACACACACTAAATATCCAGCAGGATTCCAGCCAAGGCATCAGAAGTGTGATAGCAGGAGATGTTAGATCTCAAGGAGGAGCAGAAGAGTGCAAGGAAGAGGAGGCCACCAGATTCTAAACCTAAGATGACCACTATAAAAGCCCAAGCCAGGAAATAATTCTCTCCATGGTAGTGTAGAAATAGGCATTCGACACCTCCCCTGAAGTTATCATCACCTCTCGTCCTTTGATCCTCATCTCCTCAATCAAATGAATGAAGTTAATGATATAGACACTGCCTCAGTCTGTTTGGGCTGTTGTGACACAGACTGGCTCATGAGTATCATAAATGTATTTCTCACAGTTGTAGAGGCTGGGAAATCCAAAACTGGGGTCCTGACGAATTTGGTGTCTGGTGAGATTCCATTTCCTGGTGCCTTCTTTCTGTGTCCTCACATGGTAGAAGGGATGAGGGAGCTCTTTAAGACCTTTTTAAAGAAAGATATACATTCTCTTCTGCAGGGCTCCACTCTCATGACTTCACCTATCCTCTGGAGCTAAGTACTACTTAATAGTATTACATTGAGGACTAGGTTTTAACGGAAGGTATTTCAAATGTAAGAAAAAAATGACGCTTTTTCTTTCTTTCCCAAATAATCAATAAAATAACTCCAAACAAGGTAGTTTCTTTCTTTTTTCTTTTTTTTTTTTTTTCGAGTCAGGGTCTCACTTTGTAGTTCAGACAGGCCCTGAGCTCAGCCTCCAACTCACATCACAGCAATCCTCCTGCCTCTGCCTCCCAAGTGCTGGGATTATAGGCGTGACCCACCACACCCGGCACTGTGGTATGTGGTACTGATTGCTGCTGGGCGTGAGTCTCCACGCCCAGTATTGTATGTGGTTACCGGGGATCAAACCCGGGCCCTTGTGCTTGCAAGACAGGCGCCGGAACCACTGAGCTAAATCCCTGGCCCAAGATAGTTTCTTATTTGTTGGAATTCCCTCAAGCCTTTTGCTATCCAATAAGAGCTAATGTCCTAAAATATATCAGCACCTTGGGAAAAATGGCAAATTATTACAATTATCTTTCTTAATAATGATTATGGTGTGATAGCTAAACTTCCTGTATAGGAGGTCATTTAGCAAACTGAAAAGCACTGAGAGAACACATGAAAAGATCTATTTAAGAAAGAAAGCTCAGATAGGAGAGTCCAGGAGTTCCAGAGAAAACTGTCAGCTTTCCATTACTGCAACAAACATTTTAAGTAATGAACTTATAAGAAGGAAAGATTTGTTTCAGTCCGTGGCCACAGGGCCAGTGGCCTTTTTGTGCCTGTAGCCTTTTTGACAGCAAAAGGGCAACAGGGCCAAGATGCTCACCTTATGGGAGCGGGGAAATGAAAGAGAGACAAGGGATGAGGTTTCCCAACCCCCACAAGACCTCGCCTCCAATGACCTAATTTCCTCCTACCAAACCCTAGCTGTTAAATTCTCCTGCCTCCTACTAAGGCCGAGTAGGAGCCCAAGCCTTTAAGTTATGCCTGGTCCTGTTTGCTTTTTATCAGCTCATAATTAATTCAGACGGAAATATATTTCATGCCTACTCTCTGAGGAGACTCACTTGTCTGTTTTAGGAAGAAGTAAATAGAGGATCCATTTTTGGTAGAAAGTTTTCAGTTGAATCCCTGTTCTCTGAACTAAAAGTCATGGTTTCTACAAATTATTTTGTTCATGGAGTTTTTTTTTTTTCCTTCTGTGTTCTAAGGAACAGTCAAAATCTGGGACTTCAACAGTGGGCAAGAGATGAAAGTGCTGCTGGAAGGGAAAGACTGGAAGGAGGAAGAGCACTGGCTGAAGCAGCTCACTTTCATCGACACTCAAGACAAACACCAATGCTTCCTCCTTGCCTTGGAGTCCAGTGGAACGATCAAAATGATCCAGGTGTACAGTCCTGTCTTTGCATTTACATGCTAGATGGTAGTCTTGGAAAATCAAAGGGGTCAGAGGATAATGTGTACTTCACTTCTTTCTTGCTAGTCAGCTCAATGTAGTGTCTACCCCTCCACTCCTGGGACTTTGCAAAAGCGCAGAACGAAGAGCTGCCCAGGCAGCATGCTGCCTGCTGAGCTCTTGCTGCAGGATTAGTCAGGATCTTCTAACACAGTATCAGAGATGTGAGGTCTACACACAGCTGCCACTGCTGATGTTGCTCATACTCCCGCTGGGGAGTAATTCACAGCACTCCAGACCTGCTCCTCAGCATGCACCATCCCATATAACATATATCGTATTCAGAGGTGCTCAGGTCTGTTTTTCTGCTTGTCACCAAAATTACTTTGTTTATTTCAAAGGTAATAATGTTATGTACTCAGGACCATTTTGGTAAGATTGAGGTAGGCTATTTTATTTTTCGTGAGAACCTGTCACCACTGAGGAATACTAATATCTTCTTCAAATGTAAAATGAAGGCTACATCTTTCATCAGGGCTGAGTGGATCTCACCCTCCAGGGAGAGCTCAAGGACTCATTGCCTTTATTATTCTCTTTCCGGAAGCTAAGATTAGAAAACAAGTCTTGAAGAGGATAGCAGGCATGAAGTACCAGCACTACGATGACTGATGACCTTTTAGGTGGGAAAAAGGAGTGAAAAACCTCCCAATTCACTATTTTCTACCCTTTTTTTCTGCTAAATCCAAAAAAGCATTGTAGAATTTTCTAGTGACACACTCCACAACATGCCAGTAGGTCAGCTTCTCATCTTTTTCAAAAAAATCTTTATTGGTACATTATGAATACACATCATAATCATATTCAACATTGAGAGTTTGTACCAGCATATGACATGACTTGATTCTCATTTTTTCCCTTTCCCCCCACCCTTCCTCCCCTCGCCCCCTATATACACAATCTTTGTTTTCTTTTTTCTTTATTATTACCACATTCGTTTTCTCCTCATTATTTACCCTTTCACTCTCTTTGCTTTTAAATATTTTCTACTTCACAATATCAACTATACATATTACAACTCATTTACAACTTTATTTTCTCATACCAGAGAAAAGATATGATATTTACACATCTGTGACCTGTTTATTTTTCCTGTGAGGACATCCTCAAGGTACATCCATTTGAGTATGAATGACTCAATCTTATCATTTTTAGTGGCAGAGTAATACTCCATTCTATAAAAGAACTACATCTTTTTTATCTCGTCTCCAGTTGATGGACACTTGGGTTGTTTCCAAGACTTAGCAATCACAAACTGAGCTGCTATAAACATGGGTGCACATATATCAGTTAGTGCGATTGATCATCAGGATGTCCTTCCCAACAAATAATGTCTTTGGTCACAGGCACTCCCTTTTTAAAGCCTGTGAAATGAAGCACAGAACTATCCGCACAGCAAAATTATTTGAGGTTTAACTGTGGTATTTTTCACTTTCATCATTGTGCTTCCCCAGTCAAAACCTATCAAGCTTGATAAGGACAACATATCTTTTATATTTATATTTTTACTATCCTCGTAGTAGGTGTTTGTTAAGGATTAAAAAGTAAAGAAACATGAAATTCCTTGTAAGATAGACAACAGTAAATATATGAGAGATATTCGCAGAATTTTGAATTCCTAGTTAGAGGTTAAAAATAGTAAGTTAAATAACCAAAATGTAAATAAAAATGGAGACTTAGAAAGGTACACTGAGAACCAAAACTACTGGTTTTTTCCCTGAATGCTTCTCACAGAAAACTAGGATTTAATTTTGGCCACTTACAGTAGACCACCCCAAAGAAATCAAAACCCTGGGGCCTGCCTAAGACTGGAGCTTGCTCTCATCTTAGGCTGGGATCCAAAACCTCACTGTCTGGTTATTGCTAAGATCCTTCCTACTCCCACAGTAGAATCAGCTAGACATAAGCCTACCCTTGGCCCACACTTTCACATTACCAGAGATATGCCTGGAGGCTTTACAGCAACACCTTGAATCATGAAGCTTTCAAGATAGAAGCCTTGAATTCAACTACTTGGAGGCCTCATTTTACAAATGAGGAAATAAAGACCTAAAGACAACATATACTTTGTCCAAAGTCACAGTGGAACTAAGACTAGACAACTTCCCCCTTATCCCTACACCATTACCCTCTCCATTCTGCCATAGCTTCTTTTCAACCTGGAAAGATCTTTGTTCTGCAAACAAAGTAACCTTAAAATTTTGGCTTTTATTCTCACACAAAAATTTAAAAATCAAAATTAACAATTGTTTGAGAAACACAAACATAATGAAATAAATGATCATATTATAATGACAAATAAAATTTAGCATACATAAAATAAATTTAACAAAAGACAGGCAAGAGTTTTGAGAGCAAGGAATTGTACACAAAATAAAAAACAATGTGGGGGCCGGGGAGTTAGCTCAGTGGTTCCGGCGCCTGTCTGACAAGCGCAAGGACCTGGGTTCGATTCTCTGGTAACCACATAACAATACTGGGTGTGGAGACTCACACCCAGCAGCAACCAGTACCACATCCACAGTGCCAGGAGTGGTGGCTCACGCCTGTAATCCCAGCACTTGCGAGGCAGAGGCAGGAGGATTGCTGTGATGTGAGTTTGAGGCTGAGCTCAGGGCCAGCCTGAACCACAAAGCGAGACCCTGTCTCCAAAAACCTAAAAAAAAAAAAAAAATGTGACTTGAATAAATGAAATGTTGTACCATATTCGTGGATACCGTACTCATGGCTATCACAAATGGATGATTACTAATTCAGATTAAAATTAAGTTTTTGTCATCAAAAAAAATGAAGTTACACCTTACAAGAGGACCATTCTACCTTAGGTAGCTGTGATAACTTAAGAATTAGATTACCTAAAGAAACCTCAAAAATCAAGCAGGAGGTTACAAGGAAAACACCAAAGGCCAATTTTCAGAAAAATGGACAAAAGCCAGGTAAAGAAAGTCAGATGGCTCTGGGTCATAAACACGTGAAAAAGTTCAATTCACTAGCAACAGGGAAGTGTGGTTAATGTTAATAATACATTTTAAGATTCATTTTTAAATGTCTCATTTCAAACCCATCAGAGAAGCCCAAAAAGGTTTTAATTATCTAATTTTAATATTAGCAAGCATATAAAGAATAGGGAACTGTTATCCATGCCTGGTCAGAAAAGACACAGATATACCAGGAAGAGATATGTGACTACATCTAGTAGAGTCAGTGAGATGCATATCTTAAAAATAATTGAACTTCAGTCATGTGCTGTAGGAACTAGTACTTGTTTGTAAAGACAAGCAGTGCAAAGCTGTCAACACCAATGTAGAAAGATGGGTAAGTAAATTGTAGAATACTCATACTATATTATAAAGCAGTTGAAATAAATGAGCTAGAGTTCCATATAATTTTTATATATCTCAAAAACATAATGCTGAGTGAAATAAGTAAATAAAAAGAAACTACACTTTGATAACATTTATAAAGTGGTTAAAAATCTAAAAGCAGTATAACGTACATAGCAAAAACACATATGTGGGGCCAGAGATTTAGCTCAGGAGTTCTGGCACCTGCTTTGCCAGCACAAGGACCTGGGTTCAATCCTTGGTAACTACATACCACAATGCTGGGCCTGGTGGCATATGCCTGTAATCCCAGCACTTGAGAGACAGAGGCAGGAGAACTGCTGAGTTCGAGGCTGAGTTCAGGACTAGCCTTAACTACAAAGCAAGATCCTGTCTCAAAAAAACTAAAATAAATAAATAAATAAATAAAAATATAAAGAGAGAGAGAAGAAGAAAAAAAATATATATGTACATGTAGAAATACTAAAACTAATGCTGAATTCAGATTACTATTTACTCTGAGGAATGAGAACAAGGAAGAATTATATTAGTAAGAGTGTATGGGTGTAACGGTTATGCTGGACTGTCAGCTCGATTGGTTTGAGAACAGCCAAGGCCACAGTAGTGGTGAACCTGTGGTACACATGCCACAACGGGCTGTTTGTACCTTCAGGCCTAGGGGATTAATGAGGCGTGTTTATGGATATGTTTTGGTGGGTCATGGAGGCATGGTCTTTGGTACTATATCTGGTCCCTGGAACCGCTTTCCCATTTAGCTTTCTGGCTGCCATGAATGAAGCACCCTTGTTCCATCAGAGCCTTCTGCCATGATATTCCTGCCTTGGAGCTGGCCGCCATGGGCTCACACCATGAACCAGATCCACTCCTCCTTTAGTGTCAGGTATCTGGTCTCTCAAACATCAGTACAACAGAGATGCAGATTGATAAAGCTGGATGATGGGTACATCAGTATATTCTGTCTTTCTCTATCTTTTTAAAACAATTCAAAATAAAAACCACTTAATTGAACTTTCCATGTCCGTTCTGAATTTCTGCTGAAGGGTAAGGAGGAAGAGTCTTGTCTCGTGGTGATATGGGAGCTGCCAGATCCCATTCCCTATCTGCAAGAGGAGAACCACACTGTGCAACTGAAGACTTCTGCTAGACCTGGGAACCTCGCTCTTCCTTTCCCAGATGTTGAATTAATCATTCACAGAAACTCTTCTCAACATACTAATGTAAGTTTCACTTCTTGATGTTTCTTAGTTTTGTGTGTGTGTGTGTGATGGAAAATTATAAACATATAAAAAGTATAGAAAACACTCTGACACACTTCTTTCTAGTATGGCTAAACTTCGAAATTAGTTTGTGCATGTTCAGATCCGTTCTCTACTCGTTCCACTTCAAGGCCAGAAATTATAGATTTTGAAGTCAATTGCAAATATTATGTCATTTCATCACTAAATATTTCAGTAAAATTCTCTAAATAATGACTGTCAAAAATGACAATACCATTATTCTCTAAAATATTTTTGAATGTAGTTTATCAAACAATCATTAATGTCACATATTCACACAGTATGCAAATATCCCAGATTTATCCTCATAATTTCTTTTTTATTTTATTCTTTTTTCCAACCAAGATCTAAACAACTCCGTATGTTGTGTTGATTTGACAAATCTGTTAAATATCTTTTAACCGACATATATCTCTCTCTGTTTCCCACAGTTTTCCATTTTCTAGATTTTGCTGATTACATCCTGTTAGATCATGAGCAGTTCTTTTATACTTCCTGTAATACACAAGTTAAATCTATTTAATTGCATGAAACCTTTTTTTTTTATTTACCAAGTCTCCATCAAAATCCCATCTTGATTGTGTTGTTGCATCAAGATTCAGAATGTGGCTGGTTGTCTGATTTATGTGTCATCCATTGACACACTCTGCCTAGATCTCTACCACTTGCAGTTGCCATTTTACCCCTAGCTTTCATTTGTTAGTGAAGTATACCTTTAAAGAAAACCTCTCTTTCAGCAAATATTTGGTTGCACTAAGATACAGCTCATACAGGAAAGCAAAATAATGGGTCCAATCTCTGTAATTATTGGGGTTCAAAATTAAAAAGATGTTGCTAAACATCTTCCAAAGATAGTGAATTTTATTCACTTAGTATCATTATCAGCTCACAAGCTTGTGTTTTTGATGTGTTTAAGTCAATGCATTTGTTTTTCTCATTGATGCTCAAAATGCCCTACCTCAGGCTGGTTGGACCATCGTTGGGATCCTAAGTTCATTTCACATGACCTCGGTATTTTTGGATAAAGTAAAATTATTTCTGGATAGCTCTCTGGTATGAGACAGTGTTCCTAACTCATCATATTATGTCTGGCTCCAGATCTAGAACACACTATTTTCCAAGAAACTCATCTTCTTTTTACTGTAAAACAGTTTTAAGAGATCATAGTGTGGGGTTTACAGATACGTGATTCTTGTCTTTAGAGTTTTTGATGGGCTAAAAACTAGCTTTTCAATGACAGAGTTAAGAAAAAAATACATCATCAGTTTGTACTGATATTTCCCATTCAAATTTAAGAATGTATGTTTCGTGCCATTTTTATATTTTTTATATATTTGTCTCATAGAAAACCTTGGTTTCTAATGATGTTAATATAACAACTTGCTTAACTTATCATTTGTCAATTACACTCTTTATAACTTATAAGTTCTTTGTGTCACATTATATATATTATGTCATTTACAGTTTCAGGAAAACAATACAGCTGTTATAAGTATGATGCTAAAACAGTTGAAGATCTTCCTTTCATTGCACATCTTTTTCCTTAGCCTGTTTATGAGTTGCAATGTAGTGTCAAATTTCAATGTTTTAAGTTGACTTGAAATAATCCCTTGTGCAGTCAACTCTATACCAAGTTAAATGTACTTGTTTCATCGTTTTATATATTGCTCTTAATTTTTTTATTTGCCCAGTATTATTTAAAACATTTAAATATTTCCAAACTCAAACCTATAAAATAATCATCTACTCAAATACAAAGCAAGGTCTATATTCTATTTGTATTCCTGTTCCTTCTACCATGCTCCACCTCAGCCTATATTGTTTCTAAGTTTTGGATTTATTACTCTAATGTTATTTTTAAAAAATATAACCAAGTGCTTAACCATATTTGTTCCCTAACTGCTACTCCTTAAGCAAACGATAGGATAGTATATACATTCTTACATTCTTTGCTTATTTTATTTGATACTATATTCTGGAGGTCTTCATAAGCTATGCATTATACTAGTTTTAAATTGTAGTAAATATATATAACATCAAATTTACCATGTGAGACTTTCAGGTGTACAGTTAGAGGCATTAAGTACATTTACATTGTTGTACAACCACCATCCATCTCTGAAATTATTTTTAGTCTTGAAAAATTGAAGAATAACTCTTCATTCCTGCTTCCTCTCAGCTCTTAGCAACTGCCTTTCTACCTTCTATCTTTGTAAATTAACCTACTCAAGGTAGCTCATAGAAACAGAAAAACATACGTTTTTTCCTCATGACTGGCTTGTTTCATTTAGCATTGTGCAGGGATGGAGAGTTAGCTCAGTGGTTCCAGCGCCTGTCTTGCAAGATCAAGGACCCGGGTTTGACCTCAGTAACCACATACCAAACTGGGCATAAGACTCACGCCGAGCAGCAACCAGTACCACATATCACAGTGCCGGGCGTGGTGGCTCACGCCTGTAATCCTAGCACTCGGGAGGCAGAGGCAGGAGGATTGTTGTGATGTGAGTTGGAGGCTGAGCTCAGGGCCAGCCTGAACTACAAAGCAAGACCCTGTCTCAAAAAACCTTAAAAAAATAAACATTAAAAAAATATATTTTATGCAAGTGTAAATTATTTCTGATTTTGAATTTTTTTATTTATCATAATTAGCACTATAACACTTCCTTCTTGCAGCAAACTTTTAAATGACTTTGCAGAGAAAGTGCAAAAGGCACTTAGGAAAAACACTGGGTTGTGCATGGAAATTCTTTCCCTAAAAGTCTTTCACTTATGAAGCACTTCTTCCTGCACACTTACTGTGTGGCATGGGCTATTGCTGTCCCTGGGTCTTGCAGTCTAGGAGTAGAGCAGAGAACTAGGAGGGCTGGGAAGAAGGGGCAGTTCCTGAACATAATCAACAGATCCATATAAGAATTACCAAGAATTTGCATGAGAGTTTCTAAAGGGAGGAGAGAAGACAAAGTGAACCCCAAGGGGAGGAGATAACATGATTCAAGTCACAGAGGTAAAACATTGCGTGGTCCATGAAAGCTAACTACAAATATCTTAGTGTGGGGCCAGCGGCTGCCTTGCAAACTCAAGGTCCTGAGTTTGATCCCAGGTAACCACATACAGCAATGCCAGGCATGGTGACTCACGCCCACTAGCAATCAGTACCACACACCACAATGCTTGGTGTGGTAGCTCATACCTGTAATCCAGCACTCAGGAGGCAGAAGCAGGAGGATCGCTGTGAGTTCTAGGCTCACCTGGGCTACATAGTGAGCTCAGGACCAGCCTGAATTACAAAGCCAGACCCTGTCTCAAAAAAAAGAGGAGAGGTTTAAATTTTAATCCATGGTTTCAGGGGCTTCAGTGCTCGGTGCTTGAGCCCCTGTGCTCTTACAGGGCTTCACGTGAGGCAGCCATCATGGTGGAAGCACTTACCAGAGGAAATTGGTAGCTGGGAACCAAAAGAGAAAGACAAGTAGAAGCCAAGGTCTCAATATCCCACTGAAAGGCACATCCCTCACTGATGAAACGTCCCTCTGCTATGCTCCACCTGCCTTCCAAAGGCAGCACAGGCTGGCAACTAAGCTTTTAATGTATAGGTCTTTAGGACATTAAAGATCCAAACCATAACACAGATAAAACCAGCAGAACCAATGCCAACTGAGTAAAGTGTTTCACATCAGAGAAGACTCAAAAGGTGCAAGAGCAACCAATGTAAACATAGACATCATTCTTCTATGTTCCCATCAAGTCTTAAGCACTTTCAAATTGCACAAGTATTCAGAGGAATACATACTTTAAATTACTGTATATCTCACAGGTCATAGACCTGTTTGACTTTATATTCCAAGAGCTCAAGATGTGCACAAAATACTTAAAGCAATTGAAAAGTATCATATAGAACTGCCAGTGAGAAAGCCTGCATGGGATTTAGCTCAGTGGTACTGTGGCTACCTGGCAGGCACACAATCACATAGAAAGGAAGAAGGGGGGAAGGAGGAGGAGGAGGAAGAGAAGGAGTAGGAGGTCCTTCACATTTAAAAGAAAAAACTATTACAGAGAGGTATGGAGTAGAAAAAAACTAGAGTTTTCAAATGGAAGAAAAATTAATGAGTAGAAACAGCTATTACAGAATATTCTTTCAAGAAGTTTCAAGGCAAGAACAAGACAGAATGGCACTACAATGCTTAGTGAGAAGGAATAAATCAATGTTAAGAGAAGAAATATTTTCTTTTAATGAATTTTTCACATTATAATTTTAATGCTAGACTTTACTAAATTTCATGTTGCATGATTTTAAAAAAAATAAAACATTTTCCTTTAAGTTCATATAATTAGACAATATACATACATAGCATTTTATATGGTTAGGAATTATAGTTGTTATAGTCAATGAATCTGTTTCCTTCTTTCTTTAGAATCCTGCCACTATTTTTGGGGTGAACTGCATTGATTTATTGCAAATAGGAGGATATAACTTGATAGCTGCTGGAACCTTAAATGGTATGATCATCCTGTGGAATTTTGTAGCATCTACTGTCAAAGAAGTGTAAGTTATGTTTTTGCCTTCAGTAGTCTAAAAGTTCTCTGAAAAGTCAAAATAACATTAAATACTAAAATAAGCAACAGACAAACGTGGCGGTCACTCTTGAGGAAGGCTTTCCTGGGACTTATACTTTATTCATGAACAGACTATGTTTGTAACATCTGAACTCCCAAATGATACATAAAGAAGAGTCTGACTCTTCTCACCTGAGTCTGCGATCCCTTCATGTATGATCTCATCCAACTGTATGACCTCAACAGATACTGAAGCTCATAATAATTTCAGACACTGACATCCTGACAGTTTCAACCACACATGTCCATTGATCACTGGCATTTTCAATCTGAATTGCTACCAAGGTACTTGAAGCTGCCTAATACTTAAAACAACTTCCCAGACTAACCCTCCTCCAAAGTCCTCTTCTTCTTACATTCTCAAGGCTTCTGGCTTCTACTCTGTCCCACAGTCAAGCAGTGATAGGCTCTCTGTAGGCATTCCTTTTCTTTCGCTAATATATTCGATTTATTACAGGATGGTGCTAACAAAGGCCCAAGTGTGGGGTGCGATTTTGCATCTCGACCACTCTGAGATGCTGTGTCGTGACTAAAATGTGTACCCTGCCCTGCCATCCATTTCTAAGTATTCTTGTTACAGGTTATAGAGGGACTGAGGTATTACTGTATTAATTGAGTAGATGTACTGTAGATAACAAGCATGTCCCCAGATGGGTACAAAGCACAGGTATGAACTCTCTAGGTCAAGGGAGTTTGTGAAATTTTATTTAAAGGAGCATTACCAAAATCTTAACAATAAACAAAAAGAAAATCAAAAATATGTGAGCCTTCTATATGAGAGCCTTCTCTCTTCCTCAGAGAGAAAAAGATATAAAAGAGATAAGATAAATTGGGGAAGGACAAAGGAAAAGAGGAGAAAAGTGTATAAATAACCTCTGCCTCTCTGTTTACAGTTCTTCACTTACCTGCTAGTCTTCCTTGACTCCGTGCTCCTTTCCTACCCAAGTCTGAGTTATCGCTCATCACTTTTCACCAATTTTTGAGAATAAGTGATCCTCTCTTGTGTGGACACTGGATTTAATCTCTGTTGAAGCTTTATTTGATGTAGCTATTTCTGCACATCCTTGTCTCTGCACTTCACCTTGTGTTCTCCTAGACTATGTCTCCACAATTCTTGCCATCTTTCTACCCCTCCTCCTAGATCCTCATCCTTCTGCCTTGCTTTCTGACTGTACACTTGTCATCTAACATCTATCTCTATATGCACTGCACCATTTTTCATCTCATTAATACAGGTCTAACCCTGAAAGTGTTAGGTTAGGTATGAGTCACTACTAAGAAATGAAAGCAAACAGTGTCAAATGGCCAACGCTAATGCCACGCCCTAAAGAAGGGCAGTTCTCCTGAGAAAACCCCAGTTTAAAGGAAGAGATCTTCCTTGTTGAAGTTCCAGGCATTTCACTGAGGGATTCGTGCAAATCTAGGATTCAATCAAAGAAAAGCAGCTACCTATTCTGGGCTATACATGGTGTCCCTTTCCTATCAGCAGATAACCTTATAAAAAATATTGGTTTAGAATCACTGGAGCAGTTTGCAAAATGTGTGATTTAGTACCAGACCATGTAATGTAATTTAGGCTCAGCTTTAAGTGCTCTAAAATTCCAAATAGTTTCCGTATTCATAGTGGAAGCCATTTATTCATCTACTTCAAACCATTCCTAAAACATCTTCATCTGTTAAGAAAAATTAACCTTCTCTCCCTCTTCTAAATCTCAGAGTGTGCAAGAGGCTGAAGCTCAATGTTGTTCTTGCTAATTATTAATTCTCTGTTCAGCTCATCTACAGAGCAGAAATGTCTAAGAAGTTCATGCTCAACAAATGAGCAAGCCTGTCAGCTTGCCTTTGTAACGCGATTACCTTCCCCGAGTGGCTCCTCCATCACCATGTTAGTCAGACTGCCATTACCACAATAGACACCTGAGACAATCAACTTAATAAAATCAAAGGTTGATTTTAATGCACAGTTTCAGAGGTTCCACTTCATAATCAGCTCCATAATCAACTGGTCCTCTTGCTCTGAGCTTGAGGCAGAGCAATATATCATGGTAAGACTCCCCACAGTGTGATAGAGAAGAGGAAAAAGGAAGAGGAAGTGGTGGCATCCCACACCCCCTTCAAGGACTTATCTGCAGTGACCTAAAGTCTCCCACTAGCCCTCACCTCAAATTTTCCACCACCTCCCTGGCAAGGACCAAGCCATTCATATATAGGCCTTTAGGGGACATTTCCAGATGCAGACTTTAACCATGAGGAATTGTGGTTCTGTCTCTAAGCCACTGCCTGAAACAGAGTCTAAATGCATGGAGTCTGAGCCACTAGAAGGGTTGAGCAGCAAGAGCAATGCTATCAGGAAATTACCTGTTCTTTACTGAGTTACAAACTCTTAAAGATTAGAGCTATATCATATTCAATATTGTCACTCCATATATTCAGAGAGTAGTATTCTACTTCTTAAATTTTAGACCATGTAAACCTTCCAGGAGATTCTTTCAAAGGATCAGAAAAGTCCAAACTCCAACATATAGGTAGCAAGACTTTTCCAGCTAACTGAATTAAGACTTTTAAGCCATTACATTTCAAAAAGACAAAGCCAAACTCCACCTCTAGGTGTTTGCTTTATGTTCAAAACATCAGCCTCCTAAGAGTTTATTGGGTCTGTGTGGGACAGACAATGAATCATTTCTGGAGTTTATCATGCAAAGGCATACTTCTTTTCAGGTACCAACCTGAACATTGCTCCACTGTGGACCTAGACCTGGATCCCAAGCGCTTTAGGATTAATGATATACTCTTCCTCTATCGTCCTCCTGAATGTGCAAGGTAAGGAATACTTACTGACCAAGTGATCCCAGCTGGAATTTATGTTTACCAAGCATTAAGAAGAGCCAACTAGAAAGAAGACATACGTTGACTTCTTGTCTTCAACTCCCTTCCCATTTGCCAGCCTTGTACAGCTGGGGTGACCCTCAGGGTCTGATGTGCTGTGTGGTCCCTGATCATGTTGGGCTCACGGCACCCTTTACCACAGTGGCAGAGATGGAAAATGAAAATGCTCACTTGGACACACTTGTAGCCAAAATCTAGTGCTGTCATTACTGATTTGAGACAAAGAGGGAGACTTGTCATGCAAGGACACAAGATCATCTTGCAGGTCTCACACATCATCCATTATAACCAAGCACTTGCCATCTACTTCTGAGAGCAGAATATTAAACTCCTTTTAATATTTAATAAAGTGCTCACTTCGGCAGCACATAGCCTAATGTTTAAGAAGAAAGCAAATCCCCTATTTATAATTGCTTGAGAATTTTGGTTTTCAGACAATCAAAGAATTAAACACATGTCTAGAGAGAAATCAAAGGTTTCTGTGCTAGCCTGGGGTCACCTATTGGTGAGCCAAACTGTAATACATTCCCTTACCTACTTGTTGGCTTTAAATTTCAACAAAAACTATTTGGAGATAATTCTAAGGATTTATTCAATGTACCTCTGCACCAAGACCTTAAGCCACTTCTCACCCCATTGTAGGAAAACACAAGAAAAACCTAATCAGGCCAGAATGACCCAGTGTACAACAACAGGAAGTTAGGCAGTCCCCTTCAGGAAGTCAGTCAGGCTTCTTGGGTCTGGCACCATTAGCCTCTGGGACTAATTCTAGCATTAACCATGAGACAGGCCAGACTTCACAAGCAGCACACCATGATTGCTATGGCTCCACAACAGTCTCACCAATACTGTCCCAAGGAATGTCTGTTACACAGAGTATCAGATGTGATTAGTTTCTTGAGTGGCACAGTATTCATAGATGATGAACGAAACACTCAACTAAAATTAAAACAGAGAAACACTCTGAATATGAGAAAATGTCTTAACTTTTCATGCTTAGAATTCCTTCCTCCTTTCATAGGAAATCAAGTCAAGAGTCTATATGCTCTTCGTCTCATTGTGAATCTAGCAAAGGTGCACAGAGCAGCAAGGTAAGCCAGCAATAGCATATCTCTTCCCATTACACCCAAGGATGGC
Source organism: Petromus typicus (assembly GCA_004026965.1). NCBI lineage: Eukaryota > Metazoa > Chordata > Mammalia > Rodentia > Petromuridae > Petromus > Petromus typicus. The sequence continues at coordinate 37,554 of PVIR01009350.1, read as the reverse complement.
TCTGAAACAGAGCATCTGAGCCCCTCTTCTGAGGGAAGGCAAAGGTAGAAAATTGAATATGAATTTGTAAAAAGTTTCTAAAAATCAATGGCTACATTTTTCTTCTTTCAAGGCCTTCACATCTGCAAATAATACAGAATCATTACTAAAATAAATTATCCAGCCAGCCTCAGTGGTGCATACCTGTAATCCCAGTTATTTGGAAGGCTGAGGCAGTAAGATTCCAAGTTTGAGGCCAGCTTGAGAGACTTAGTGGTATTCTGTCTCAAATAAGAAGAGCTGGAGATGCAGCCCAGGGGTAGAGCATTTGCCTGACGTGTGTAAGGACCAGTATGTAATCTCTAGCACTGCAAACAAATAAAATATTATGTATGTTATTTTTACATTGATTAGATAATAAAGTAGTTTTGGACCATATCTTCTGCTAAAAATATTGTATTTCACAGGAAGGAAAGACAGCTTATAATGTTATTATATTCATTACAACACATAATGTTATGCAGTGGTTTCCAAACTGTGTTCTCAGTTCCAGCCTTACATATTTTTACACATTATATGTCTAATTAGAATTTTGCTTGAAGGAGAGTTTTCACAGCAACTTTCTTACTTTTATTAGTACATGTTTACAATACATAATGAGTACATCCACTATAAGAAATTGATCCGTGTACATGTTTCAATTCTTTTTCCTCTTCCCTCTACTCCCATTTTATTTTTCCAGCATCACATTTATTTATCATCTAAGACCTTATAAAATTAACATAATAAGTTTGAAAACAAGATTAATAGACCAAAGAACATATAAAACATGTAAGGCATCTGTAGTAGTCAAGGGACACCTTTAGATACATTGTCTGTGTCAGCAAAAAATATTTTAAAACAACTTGAAAATGGAAAGCATAAACTCACATGCATAAGTGTGAAAGCTAAAAAGACTTGTACTTGAATCCAAGTCTCCGTTATCTGATTAGCGTTAGAGATATCACTTGATCGGAGTTTCTGCTTCTTCATCAGTGAAGAGCGAGTAATGCAGACTACATTGTGTGGTTGTGAGTAGAACTGGTGATAATTATACAAGAGTTCAGTAGACACTGGCTGTTCAGTTATTCTCATCATCACCCTATTCTTTAGCCACTAAAAAAGCATTGTTGTGTTAGGGATTCCCTATTTACGAACATAAAAATCTCTGCAATACATTTTTCTCAAAGAACTAATTTAGACCTAAGTTTAAGATCAATGCTTCACAATGTAAATTCCATTACCCAGAGAATCTACTCCTCTAAGCCTCTTATCCTTACAATGTCATAAAAAAAACTTTTCTCTCTCTCTTCTTTCATTCAGGGAAGCAAGCAAAGCATATATGACAGTGAAAATAAAGGTTAGTACCACCTCTCTTCTTTGTAATAAGACTTCTTCTTTTCTTTCTTTTTGTGATGGTGGGGATGGAATCCAGGACTTCATACATGCTGGGCACTAACTGTACCTACCACTGAGATACATCCTCAGTCTAAGCAGCTAGTTTACAACAGGGACTTTAGGGGATTGAATGCAGTACGTTTTCCCTCTAACCCTACTCCCAGTCGTGCAATACAATCAGACTGCACAAGCAGTCTTTATGAAGTGTACATAATAGGATACTCTTGATAACTATATTCTCTTATTATGACCAAATATTGAGGTGCTGTGAGATTTTTGTGGTCTAACAGAATTTCTGATTTTAATAATACCTTTTATAATGCAAATTTTAGTGTTTTAAATTTCAAAATATTACCATGCTTCTTAGTTTCCATTGCATTTTCTTAAATCTCATACTAGACTTACAAGCCATTCTGGATGTGTAGCACTTACAGGAAAGGAGTATTTCATTTTTACCTACCATCATCTTTTGAAATATGCTTTTTAGATTTTTCCAGTAATCCAGGGTCTAATATTTTAAACTTGTTTGTTTGGTTTGTTTTCTGAGCTTGTGGATATTTTCTCATGTTAAGCAAAGAAAAAAAAATTCTCTGGGGAAAAAATATGTTGTTTTATTGTTCTCCTGCCTGCCTCCCCTTTTACATTCCAAGTACTGCAAATACCGTGATAGCTCATTAATTTTTTCAGTAGGTGAACACAGAGACATAGTGGGAGAACAGTTTTCAGCAAGCAAAAAAAGTCCTGAACCTGTCAGTTTAACAGAGACTCAGCCTCCCATCCTAGTCACTGCTCATGAGGACGGACACCTGCGCTTGTGGACTCTGGAGGTGATGGAGCTTGCTGTTTACTGGGCATAGGAAAGAGTGGAAAAGATACAGGGATGATTAAAGGAATGCGTTCTGTATGGCATCCAGGCCTAGTATTTATCAACCTTCTAGCCAAGCATGTAAATCATTAAACTGGTTACCTATTTCGAATCTAATTTTTAAGCTAACCATGCCAAATATCCAATATTGGCTTGGATATTTAAATAATTAAATATTAAAAGTATTTTTAATATTTTTAAATATTAAATATTAAATATTTAAATAATTAAAAGATATTAGTTAGAATATAGTAAAAGAATTAGCTATATAGTAAAAGATATTTAAATAACATTAAAAGATATTAGCTATATAGTAAAAGATATTAGCTATATAGGAACATGGAAATGTTGAGTGTACAGAAAAATTTTATTGAGCCAACTATTGGAATTTGGTATTACCTTATTTTTGATGTCCTTAAATGTTTTCCCATTAAAAAAACTTTAATTCATCAGATTTGAAAGTGGAAGGACAGGCAACCCACATTAGGGGATGGGAAGAAAACAGATGCTGAAAGAAGAACCCTAAGCAGAGTTGGTAGGATGACAGTCTAGACTTTATAGAGCAAGGGCGGTAACCGCACTCGTGTTCCTCCCTACGGCGACAGTGTTGTGTGACAGGTCGTGGTATTCAACAGTCCAGAACAACATGGCTGTCTGCCAGGTCAGCTCCAAGACTATCTTTAGATCATTTATTAGTGAAACACTTGCTTTGAAAATACAGAATATTTCTGAAATAATCTTGGCGTTACAGCCATGCCTGTTTCCCTCTGACAAATGACAGAGTGAAAAAAAAAAAAGAAACAGAAGATACTATATCCAATGGGAATATCAGGGAACATGTAGCAGATTCAAATCTTTTTTTTTTTTTTTCTCTCTCTCTCAAGCTAAATGTTTACTTTCCAAGTAAGGTAATATGTGTGAAAGTCCTCCCCAGAGTTGCCTTATATTGAGTAAAATTCTCAGTTTGAACCTCCTGTATTTCTGTATCTTGTACCAATATTCATAAGCAGATATTTCTGAAAAAGCAAATATTCCTAGTGAAGATACCTTAACCTTGAAAAGAACATTTGTTTTAAGAAGACTAATTAGAAATACTGTCCGAAGTACATGCAAATAGTCAGACAACCTCAAGTAGTGAGGGAATCTATACTAATCAGATACTAGATGTTTATACTTACTAGTCATTTGTACCTTTGGGGTGCTTAATTTCAAAGAATATACCCCTATTGATAGTTTCAAATTATTTTTATTAGAAAGAAGAGAAATATTTTAGCAATCGGATAAGTCTTCAGATATAATAGACAAATGTAGAGAAATTCAACTTTATCATCAAAATTTTAGAAAAATTTTTGTCATAAAAGTAGCTTTATTTGCATTGTCCTTTCTTCAGGGAAGACTCCTGAAAGATATACTACCTTTCACAAAACATTCTGCCATTTCTCTGACATCTTTGTGTACTGATTCATGTTCCCGGGTACTCCTGGCTGGAAATGTAGGTAAGTCATTACTCATTCATATATATTTGGCCAGAAGCATCTTAACTTACATGACATGAAAAATGGGTAGAGGGAAAACACTTTTATGACAATTACTGCGACAAAAGAAAAGTCTAAAAGTTACACTTAAGCCTGACGAAGTTATTGATAGCTTGTTGAGAAAATGGAAAAATAAATGACTATCAGAAAAAAACTATTTCATTCCTACCTATTTAAAGTAAGACATCCAGATCTTCCATTTTTAAAATGAGTAGTGATTACCCATCACCTTACCTTAGTTTTTTGGAAGAACATGAAGTTTTAATTTTTAACATTGAAAGAGTTATGTTGCATTAATCTTGTTTCTGAAAGAGCAGCGATAGTAAAAGGCCTGTTTGTTCTCCTGGGGGGGGGTTATATTTTATATTTGTTAGAATTAATATAGTTGGGTTTTAATTCTTCCACTTATTACAACATTTCTTTATTCTTCCAAGTTTTCTTCTTCTGTCTTTTGAATTAATCTTAAATTTTCTTTATGTTCATCTCACCCATACTTTCAAAGATTATGTAAGTATGAATACATGTACACTTTGGAATAGTTCTTAATTTCTCTGGCACTTTTTAAAAAAATAAAAGTAGAATTACTATGTGATCCAACCATAGCACTCCTTGGTATATTCCCTAAGTATTCAGTTAGTACACTACAGAGATACATGCATATCCATGTTGGTCTCAGCATTATTAACAATAACCACGTTATGAAATCAGTTTAGAGACCCAACAATGGGTGAATAGTGGTGTGTTCCTATAATCCCAGCACTTGGAGGGCTGAAGCAAGATTACCACAAGTTCCTGGCCAGCCTGGGCTCCGCAATGGGGAGGAAGAGAAGGAGGAAGAGGCAGAGGAGGAGGGGAGGGAAGAAGGAAAAAAGGAAGGTCAAGAAGGAGGAAGAGAAAAAGAGGAAAGAAGTGGAAGGAGGAGGAGAATGAGGCATTTCATTTGCAGGAAAATGAATAGAATTCAAGAAGATCATGTTAAGCAAAAAAAGCCCATTCAAATAGAAAAGTATTGAAGGTTTTCTCCCATATATGTGAACTCTAGAAAATATGACATAGAAAATAGAGAGGAACTATTAGGGAAGGGGAAGAGGACCAAGGGGACTATAGTAGGTTAAAAGAGGTAATACGGAGGGTGGACGCAATTGAAGCACATTATACACTTGTATGAAAATCTCACAATGAAAGCAATTTGTCACAGTTAATATGTGCTAATAATTATAATAAAAAAGCAATCATAATTAAGGAAAAAATTTTAATTACTGGTATTGTTCAAAACAACTTGTTAGAATGAAATGGTACCTTTATTTTTTTAATTCAAATCTTTATTGGTATACTATGAATACACATCATCATCGTATTTAACATTGGGAGTTTGTACCAGAATATGGCACGACTTGATTCTCATTTTTCCCTTTTTCATTTTTTTAAAAAAAAGGAAATTTAAGTACTATAGCTTTCCTCTTTCTCCACGTCTAGCCTCTACTTATTGTCGATTTGCATCCAGATTATATCTACTACTATGCGCTTTCTTAAATTTTCATCTCTTTTAAGAAAATTTTCCCACTTCAAAATTTATTTTATAAAATCTCTAACAAACTATGTTGTGCTTTCAACCATCGAGCCTTCCAGACAGTACTGACATAACTGTTTATATTTGCATTCAGTATTGTCAGATTTACAACGTCTATTTAAAGTTATCGCTATTTTATCCGACTTCATTGCTCACCACCAGGCCCTTCATATCCTGATATGGTTATTCTTCACTTCTTTTTTCATGTATCTGTCAATCTGTGTAGTTCTATATCCTGTATTTACATCAGAACTGGTGGAAAGTCGAAGATCGGGCAGATTTTACTTTGCTAGGAGCCTTCCTAGTCCTGCAGTAACCTTGCCCACTTCATGATACGCCTTTCCTTACAAAATATTACCCAAAAAACTAACAAAAAGTATAAAGTAGCTATGGATTTCCCCAATGCGCCTCTGTTGCAGTTGCGGCTCTCTTTTATAACGGCTTCACCTTTATAACGCTCACCTAAGATCCTGGAAACCTTGGACGAGTCTGACATGGGATCCAGCCCAGCCCCTGACCAAACCAACTCTGAGATTCTCGCCTCAGGATTCCTTTCTCTCGGCCTCAACTGCAATGCAAACAACCCGTGGGTGTTCCTGGAACGCACCTCGCTCCGCCCACTCCCGCGCGAGGCCCCGCCCACCTGGCATGGTCCCGCCCCCCCCCGTCCTTACCTGGGCCCCACCCCCTCCCTCTCCCCCTCCCCCTCCCGCTCCAGTAACCCGGGAAACCAGAGTTGATCACAAGCGCAAGAAGAAGCAGGCTTCATGGCAGCGGCGAAGAAAGCAGTCGTGGGCCCGTTGGTGGGGGCAGTAGACCAAGGTACCAGCTCGACGCGCTTTTTAGTTTTCAATTCAAAAACAACTGAACTGCTGAGTCACCATCAAGTGGAAATAAAACAGCACTTCCCAAAAGAAGGGTGGGTAGAACAAGACCCTAAGGAAATTCTGCAATCTGTCCGTGACTGCATAGAGAAAACATGTGAAAAACTTGGCCAGCTCAATATTGATATTTCCAATATAAAAGCTATTGGTGTGACCAACCAGAGAGAAACCACCGTCGTCTGGGACAAAGAAACTGGTGAGCCTCTCTACAATGCTGTCGTGTGGCTCGATCTCAGAACCCAGTCCACCGTGGAAGCGCTGAGTAAACTCATTCCAGGAGATAAGAACTTTGTCAAGACCAAGACGGGCCTTCCACTTAGCACTTACTTCAGTGCAGTGAAACTTCGTTGGCTCTTTGAAAACGTGAGAAATCTCCAGACGGCTGTTGAAGGCCATAGAGCTCTTTTTGGGACCATTGACTCCTGGCTTATTTGGAGTTTGACAGGAGGAGCCCAAGGAGGCGTCCATTGTACCGACGTAACAAACGCCAGCAGGACGATGCTCTTCAACATCCATTCTTTGGAATGGGATGAAGAGCTCTGCGAGTTTTTTGGAATTCCAATGGAAATTCTTCCCAGTGTCCGGAGTTCTTCTGAGATCTACGGCCTGATGAAATCTGGGGTCTTGGAAGGTGTGCCGATATCCGGGTGTCTGGGGGATCAGTCAGCTGCTTTGGTAGGACAAATGTGTTTCCGGGATGGACAAGCCAAAAACACGTACGGAACAGGATGCTTCTTACTGTGTAACACAGGCCAGAAGTGTGTATTTTCCGAACATGGCCTTCTGACCACCGTGGCTTACAAACTTGGGAGAGACAAACCAGTATGTTATGCGTTGGAAGGTTCTGTAGCTATAGCGGGTGCTGTGATTCGCTGGCTTAGAGACAATCTTGGAATCATTAAGACCTCCGAGGAAATCGAAGAGCTTGCTAAAGAAGCAGGGAGTTCTTACGACTGCTACTTTGTCCCAGCGTTTTCAGGGCTGTATGCACCATATTGGAAACCCAGTGCGAGGGGCATAATCTGTGGACTCACGCAGTTCACCAATAAATGCCATATCGGTTTTGCTGCCTTAGAAGCTGTTTGCTTCCAAACCCGAGAAATTTTGGATGCTATGAATCATGACTGTGGAATTCCCCTCAGTCATTTGCAGGTAGATGGAGGGATGACTAATAACAAAATCCTCATGCAGCTTCAAGCAGACATTCTGTGTATTCCAGTAGTGAAGCCCATAATGCCAGAGACCACGGCGCTGGGTGCCGCCATGGCAGCCGGGGCTGCAGAAGGCATTGGCGTTTGGAGTCTCAAACCAGAGGATTTGTCAAGTGTCCCCATGGAGCGGTTTGAACCTAAGATCAATCCCGAAGAAAGCGAAACTCGCTACGCCACATGGAAGAAAGCTGTGTTGAGGTCAATGGATTGGGTCACAACTGAGTCTCCAGAAAGTGGTGACCCCTGTATTTTCTGTAGTATGACTTTGGGCTTTTTTTTCGTAAGTAGCATGGTAATGTTAATTGGATCAAGGTACATCTAAAGTATCCCATAAATAAGATCAACTGATGAATTTCCGAGATCAGAACTTTTTATGCCAGGAGAGAATCCAGCCATTGTGACTCAGTGTAACGACACAACCCATGGACCCTGATTTCATTTATATGCCACTTGCTGCACGGTCCACAAAGAGACCTGTGGCTTAAAATAAAGGAAATGCACGTGCAAAGAAAAAAAAAAAACTCGGATTGCTGTGTGGTTGCTATTTTCAATTAAGCATCTTTAAACACTACTCATTGTTAATTTTTTATGTCTATTTTTTAGAAGTCCTTTAAACTGACAAAATTGAAATGACAGAGAACATCTATACACTCTTATCCCTCCCCAAACGCATTCACCACTAACATCCTGCACCACAGTGGTACATCAAGTACATTTAGTGAATGAATTACGTTGACTCATCAGCGCTACCCAAAGTACAAAATTTACATTAAACTTCATGCTCGATGTTGAAGATTTTATGGGTTTTGACAAACCATACCTGTATAGACCATTACAACATAAAACAGAGTAGTTCTACTAACCCTCAAATCTTCATCCCTACTTCCCTCCAGCTTCTGGTAACTACTAATTTTCTCACCATCTCCATATTTTGCCTTTTCTAGACTGTGATGTTGTTAGAATCGGACCATATATACACTTTTCAGATTGGTTCCTTACATGTAGTAATAAGCACTTTAGCTCCCCTTCATTCATTGTGACTTCTTAATGAAGAATAATATTCGATTATGTCAATGTATCACTTTATCCATTGGCCACTGAGAGAGATTTTTGTTACTTCCAAGTTTTGGCAATAATTACTCTGGCCACTAAAAACATCTGTGCAAAGACTTTTGTGTAGCTATAAGATTTCAACTCTTGTCCAATAAATATCCAGGGTGGAATCCCTGGATCGTAGAAGTATGTTTAGCTTTGTTAGAGACTGCCAGGGTGTCTTCCAAAGTGCCTGTATCTTTTACATCCTCATCAGCAACAAGTAAAGACACTTTCTGTTGCTCCATCTCTTCAGCAATACATGATATTTTCAGTGCTCTCGAATTTAGCTGTTTTAATAAATGTGTAGTGGTCTCTTGTTTTAGTCTCTCTTATGATAAATTCAATCATCTCTTTTTACTTTTTCAACTGTATATTTTATTTGATGACCTTTTCAGATCTTTTGATCATTTTTTTAAAAAATTTTAGTTCTTTTTAAAGTTGAGTTTATTGATATATATATGTATATATGTATGTATATATGATGATCACATTCAATGTTGAGAATTTGTACCTCTACATGATACATCTTTATTTTTATATGTGATTATTCATTTTCTGATTGTTGCATTTGAAGGTTCTTTAAGGAAATTCTTTGTCTCTGATCTAAAGACTGCTTCATTTCAAAGTATTATAACTTTCTTGATTTCTTTGCTTAGTATTAGTATGGTGTATCTCTCCATCCTTTGACTTGTTTGTGTGTATATTTAAAGTGTGTTTTTTGTAGACAACGTACTGTTGGATCTGTTTTTGATGATCTCCGTTAATCTCTGTCTTTTAACTAGTATTTTAAACCAATTATATCTTAAGTGATTGTTGACATAATTTGATTAATAGGTACAATATTTATTACCATCTCCAATTTGTAACCCTTGACTTTGATCTTACCTTTATCTTCCACTCATTTTCTGCCTTTCATAGTTTTAACTGAGCATTTAATATATTCAATTTTCTTTCTCAACTTATCAATTGCATATTTTTCAACTTTTTGATGATTGCCCTAGATTTTATAATATATTTATAATTAATATACAACCATTTCTGAATAACACAATAGCACTTTTTAGGTAGTACAATATTTCTAATTCCTCCCTTCCATCCTTTGATGAATAATTGTCATTCAAGTCAAGTATTTGTAAGCTATAACCCTCAATACATTGTTGCTATTATTTTATGCCAACTGTTGAATATTAGCTCAAGAATTTAAAATTGGAAGCTTTTCTTTTACTTTCACTTATTCCTCATCTTGTGTTCTTATTTTATATAGAGCTGAATTTCTGACCTATATCATTTTCCGTCCCTCTAAAGAACTTCTTTTTAACATTTTTAAACATTCCTCATTTTTAACATTCCTCACAAGGCAGGTATACAAGTAACAAATTCCCTAAATTTGCATTTGTCTGAGAAAGTACCTCTTTTTTTAAATTCAAATCTTTATTAGTACTTTATATATACACATCATGATTGGCCTTAACATTGAGAATTTGTACTATATGTACTATATGTACTATATGGCATGACTTAACTCTCTCTTTTTCCCATTCCTCCACCCACCTTCTTCACTTTTGAATGATAGTGGTTTTTATTCCATCAACACTTTAAATATTTTTTGTATTCTTCTCTTGAGTGCACTATTTTGTTTCTGAAGAGAAGTTTGTGTAACTCTGTTATTTTCCATATAGCTTTTAAAAAATCTTTTTGTCTTTTTTCCTGTACAGTTTAAGCATGAGGCATCCTTTTTGTTGCAAATATGTATAACTTGTGACTATCATTTGGATTATAAGATGTGTATCTTTCTAAGAGTTTTGATTTGATTTAATAGTGTATATTCATTTTTACTATCATCTATGTTGACCTCCAGGAAAACTTTGAGTAGATAAAGCAACTTCATTATTATTACTAAGACAGAAATGAAATAATAGCTATAAACACAAACTTATGAAAAATTTCTACTTTCATATCTGATTTCTCAGATTCTATACTATTTACCAATATAAATTCCTAACCCAAAATGAGTTGGCATGGTAGATAATACTTACGTAGACAATATGATTGCTAATGGAAAATTATAATGTTTCAATTTTATACAGAAGGACATGTTATCCTTTGCAGTATTAGCTCCTTCCTGGATCCACCTTATGAGGAAAAGGTATGAATTTGAGTTTTCAGGACTAAAGTGAGCCAGCACATATTTACTGAGCATTTCTTTGGGCTACAAACCCAAAAGGGAGAAATAAAAGACTCCATATTTTCAAGGCACAAATACTATTACAATTTAAGATAGATGGCAAAAGTCCACGCATATTGGTGAGAAGACAGCATGAATAACTGAGTGAGATAGGAAAACACAGAGGCAGTCGTCTGCTGGTCACTTGACATCTTATTCTTTGTAAATGTAAATCTTATTCCTTGTAAATGAATTGTTGATTTGTGAGTATCTATATAGGAACTCCAAGTGTATGAAAGCTCAGACATCATCGAGTGTCCCACCATTTATGTATCTTAAATATCTTCATAAGATGTTCAATAACCTTTTCTTACAACCCCAATACCAAACATTATTTGCAAGAAAGTCTTCCTAATATCTAATCTAAATTCTCTTTATCATTCCAGTACATTTTAAATCTGCTTTTAGTGCTAAACTAATATAAATGTCAAAATGTCACATACTTATTTTATCAACATTTGAATAGGAATTTTTATATGTATATAATTTATCTACATGCATTTTTTTTTTTTTTTTAGATTTTTTGGGACAGAGTCTCTCTTTGTAGTTCAGGCTGGCCTGAGCTCAGCCTCCAACTCACATCACAGCAATCCTCCTGCCTCTGCCTCCCACATGCTGGAATTACAGGCATGAGCCACCACGCCCGGCACTGTGGTGTGTGGTACTGGTTGCTGCTGGGCGTGAGTCTCCACACCCACTATGGTGTGTGGTTACCAGGGATCGAACCCGGGTCCTTGCGCTTGCAAGACAGGTGCCGGAACCACTGAACTAAATCCCCGGCCCTCTACATGCCTTATAAAGGCAACTCTGATTAAGGTTTTACCACATAAGGCCCATTTTAGCGAATTCTTACTCCCCTTCAATGCATTAAATAAAAAAATCTAAATCTTAGCAAAAATGACAAAATTTTATTTTTGATAGTGAGTCCAGGGCCAGCCTAAACTACATCTTTTATCCCAAAAGATAAAAAAGACAAGACCAGAGATTTAGCTCGGTGATTCCAGTGCCTACCTTGCAAGCTCAAGGTCCCAAGTTCGATCCCCGGTAACCACACTTCACAATGCCAGGCACGGTGACTCACACCCATCAGCAATCAGAACCACACACCACAATGGCGGGTGGGTGGCTCGTGCCTGTAATCCCAGCCCTCGGGAGGCAGAGGCAGGAGGACTGCTATGAGTTCGAGGTTTGTCTGGGCTATGTACTGAGCTCACAGCCAGCCTGAACTACAAAGCGAGACGCTGACTCAAAAAAACAAAAGAAAAGATGAAAGGGCAAGAGGAAAGGAAAGTGAGAAGAGAGAGGAAGAAGGAGGGAGGGAGGGAGAGGGAAAGAGAGGAGGGAGGGGGAGGGGAGGGAAAGAAGAGGAGAGGAAGGGAGAGGTGAAGAGGAGAGAAGAGAACAGAACAGAAGAGAAAAGAGAGAAAGGAGGAAGAAGAAGGGGAGGGAGGGAGGGAAAGAAGAAAAAGAGAAAGAATGAGAATAATTCTTGACTTATTCCAAGGGTTCTGTCTCATTGTTGCCATCTAGAGATTTAAACAGGTGCTCTCATGGCGGGCTCACTCTTCAGAAATTGTCCAAGTGATCTACGTGGAAGACAAGCAAGTGGCGCTTACTGCCTCTGTTGACGGCTCAGTCAGGTAAACCAGGACAGTTTCTGAGTATGACAGGTAAAAACTTTCACGCTAAAGTTGAAGCATTTGACTAAAATTCTATCTTGGTAAGCTGATTTTAAAATGGCAACACTAAAGGGCTTTGAGAAGACCATCAGTGATTTAGAATTTTTTTCTAAACCTAAGGAGATAATATGCCATGCTCCTCAAGGCTAAAAAATAATGATAAGTACTTTCAGTCGAAGTGGTTTCTCTGGAAACAAAATAAGCAACTCAGAGGACTACAACCAAGCCTAGAAAAACCATGAGAAAGAATGTTAGGACAAGAAGTCACAGAACAGTCACAGCAAACAGCACCTAGCAGCGTGCACCTGTACTCCCAGCTGATCAGGGGGCTGACATAGAAGGGTCATTTGAGACCAGGAGCTGGAGGGAAGCCTGAGCAACTTAGCCATGCCCTCTAAATGAATAAACACATGTTCAAAAACCAAGCACATAGAGAAGAACATCTAATACTGAGAATATTAACTGAGCTGATTATTTTGTCAATAATGTCATAGAGTTTACAAAGCCTTGTTATTTTAAAATACCTGGGTACTGCTAAGTGCATACTAACAAGGTGCTAAAAGCTCACATACATACATGAAAGGAAAGCAAGGAAATGTCATGACATTTTTACAGATAGATTGGTGTGTACTCGAAATGTCTTAAATTTATGGTAATGAATTTATGTTTTAAAAAGAATAAAGTTAGGTAAGATTAAGAAAGGTAGAGTGACTTCAGGGTATATTAGAGAGTTTAAACCTAATATACATGTAAAAGAAGGAATTTTTTATTTTTATGTTGCATAAAAGCCCCTGGACTTTTATGAAATTTGAATAGGCCCCAATAAGCAATGTAAGCCTGAAGCTAAGAAGTTAGGCAGAAACAGAGTCCTGGACTGTATAGTAGACAATGCTAAGAATTTAGATTTTTTTACTCTAAAGATTTCAGGCAGAGGAGTAACATTAGCTGATTTATATTTCTAGTTTTATTTTTTGTGGTGCAGAAGATCAAACACAGGGCCTTGCATATGCTAAGCAAGAATTGTCTCACTAAGCTACATCCAAGCCTTTATTTACATGTTGAAAATATAAGATATGGAAAATGGTATGCAAGACAGCAAAAGTAGGAACAAGGAGAGCACTTAGAAGTCCAAGATGAGCCTGGGGATTTAGCTCAAGTGGTGCCACCCCTACCTCGGAAGCACAGAGACCTGAGTTCAATCCCCAGTGTTGCAAAGAAGTCTGTAATGAATATCGCCCCTCTGATTGGAGGAGAGCCTACAGTGCTGGAGAGGAATGACTTCAGTTTAAGAGCTATTTCGGAGATAAGATCTAGAAGACATGAACTTACCTGAGAGGGGAAGTAATGGTCAAGAACTGTACCCAAAAGTTACAATGAAGACAACAGTTGGTGTCACTCATTGAGAAAGGTGTTGCCAAAATATTTAGAATGTGGAGGAATGAGGAACTTATAGAAAGGTTGAGTTCAAGAGGACTTTGTAGAATGTCCAGTTAGTTCTTTAGCTTATCCTCCTTCTGGATCATTGCAACAAACCACATAATTAAAAGTTTCCAATATTTGTTCCTCTGAGGTTGAAGCCAAGGCATAAAAAGGAAGATCTTCCGAACATTGTTTTGTCTTCCCATAAGTTAGAGAGCACACACACCTGCTAATGATATTCTGTATTATCTTAAACCACGTGGGCTACCAAGGGGAACCTCTTGAAGGGGAGTGATGGCAAAAGAAAGAGCCGGTTCTTTTTCCATCTGATATTAGAACTCAGCTGTAAAAACTAGAGTAGTGTCTGCACAATAATAATTATGGATGGAGTATGAGAGGAATTTGATATTATAAAAAGTATCCCTAGGTCTTTCTTCCTGAAAGTTCTAATGGTGCTGCTTTTATAAGTAAACAGCTGGGATAGAGCCCATTCCAGGTCTAATAATTCCACTAATGAGCTATTATTAGTCAATGTGGCTCCAGATTAGCTTGAATAAGCAGAGTTATTTTGAGAAAAATCTGCTCCTTGTTTTCTGGCTTTGATAAATGAGTATCATAAATACAAGTTTAAATAGACATCTCTCCCAAAAGTTTGAAGATTAGAATCCTAGGTGATGTAAATGTTTTCATAAGGATTAGTGCCACAGTACATAGTAGAAAGAGACATGAACTCAGCTTTGAAGTCCTTGATAGACCTGTGTCTTCTGTACAAGATGGTCTACGAAGACTCACTTCCCCTGAGCTTTCCATTTTCTTCTCCCTTCCTTTGCTTCCCCTCAGGCTGTGGCATGCCTTCAGCGGTCATTATTGTGGATATTTTGGACAACAGAGAATCTTTGATTTTTCACAAACAAGAGATTTCATCTTGCCATGTGACGTTTCTGAACTTCCTGTAGAAATAAAAGAAGAAAACAAGTTCACAGAGAAGAAGCAAAAATATGAATATCCTCTGGTATTTGACCGGCAAAAGTGAGACCATTGATTTTTCCTTAGATGAACAGATAAGAAACTATTATGATATTACAACTCTGGGCTGGACGTGGAGAATTCAAAAGTGAAAAGTCCAAAACTTTGCAATAATTTTGCAACCCAGTGAAAGGGAGATATGTGTAAACAAAAAGCTATCATTCAGTATAGAAATATTTCAGGAAACATCTAATTCTAAATAATCAATAGGTAAACAGAACTTAACCATGGAAAACCAAATAAGTAAATGCCTAAGCAAAGGTACCGGTGATGACAGACTATGATATAGACCTTAAAGTTTGGAGTCTAAAGGAGTTGTGGGGAAGATAGGAGACAAAGTTGGAAAAATACCTAGTGGCTATATCACAATGGAGTTTTTATGGGCCAATGTAAGAATTTTCAACTTTATCAAATGCACTGCAACAGAATACACAACAGGAAAGTGGGTGGGAAGGGAAAGATAATGAGTTTGGCTGGGAATTAAGTAAAACGTGTTTGTAGAACCTCTAGTGAAGGTGGATAACAAGCACCCTGATGGATGTGTCTGATCTCCTAAAAACGTCACAGCTGTAGACAAAGACTCTGTACTTATACAGCATGGTAGTACTTTCCACTATGGATAAGTGTTCACCTATAATAATGATGGTAATAATTACAATATTAGATTATAATATTATATTATATATTATATTATAATAATTATATTTCATAAAATAATTACGAATATATAATTATATTTCATATGTATTATACATAATACATATTAGTCAAATCAGGGTAACTAATATTTACATTCCCTTATCATTATTTTGTGTTTGACACCATCAGGATTATTGTGGAAAAAAACCTGTCAGAATATATAATTGAGATCAAGAGAAGCTGTGTAGGGTGAGAAGGGAAAGGGGAGCTTGGAGACCAGGTACCAAAAATGTAGTTAGTCCAGAATTCTTTTTATTTAAAAAAAATGTAAATAACTCTGGGACTGAAGGAGAATTTGTTTGACAGGTTTGCTGGTTTGTGGGGGAGATTTTTATCATGTTAAAGACATAGAGGAAAAACAGTTCTCAGGTAGATAACAGAATGTAAGTGAGAAGCTGTTCCATGCTTTTGCAAAATTTGATCATTGCTTTGTGGGCTGTGATGGAACCTTTGTCGTAGTGAAAGAGACCATTCCTCACCTGCGCTCTCATTATCAGCATAGCTCAGTTTTATGCTAGATATCTAAAGGACAAGATCTGCCTAACAAGTCAGAATGCACGGAGCCGGAAAGGATGATTTCCATAGGAGAAGCATCAGAGGGCGTTTTCAAAGATGTAGTCCTTTAGAAGAATCCTAAATGGGAGACCCAATGGCATTCATTACCTAATTCAAAGGGTGATAAAAAGTCTAAAACTAGGAATTGAAGCTAAGAATCAGAAGGCACCCAGAATTCAGATCAAAATCCAAATAATTTGAGAATAAAAGGTGGCTGCCAAAACACCATCGGTGTGTTTAAAGTTTGCCTCAGCTGGCCAGGAAACTGCACTGGAAAGGAGTCTGACCACCATCTAAGAGATGGTGTACTGGAATCCAAGCCTCATCCAAATGTGGTAAAGTTCATCAAGCAAAGTTGATCATCCCTGTCTTTTGGGAAATCACTTAGACTTAACATACATATATCTTAATACTTAAGACTAAACACTAACTCTTGTAATTCATGACTGTGTCTCTTTCTCCGCATTATGAATTTTTTGAGAATTGAAATCTTATTTGGTACATCTTTGTACTCTTATTTCTTATCCAGCATCCAAAAGGACTCAAGACATTTGTGACTAATGGAGGACATTATAAGCAAAGTTAACAAATACAAATGGTAGATGTGGAAGTATGAAAGGGCATGGTATATTTGTGATAGCTTAAATATGAGATATATGCTGGCATTGTGTTATTAATAAATGATTTTAGTTTCTTGTAGCCAAATGAGCCTTGTCCTGTGGAATGCCTCCACCTTGGGACACAGTATTTATTGTTTTAGAAATGACTTTAATACTTAGCCACAACTTTGTAGATATGTACAGAAGTGAGTTTTAACTATCAAGAAAATCTCACTGGGTAAAAAAGCTGTGGTTCTTCTACAGGATGGAGTATTACTCTGCCATAAAAAACAATAAGTTTGAATCATTTCTACTTAAATGGACATACCTTAAGGATATCCTTATAAGTGAAATAAATAGGGCACAGATAGGTACATATCGCATCTCTTCTCTGGTATGAGAAAATAAAGATGTAAATGAGTCCTAGAATTGTATGTTATATATTGTGAAATAGAAAATGCTCAAAGTAAAATAGGGTGAAGGGGGGAAAATAATGAGATTATAACAAAAAAGTAAGGAAACAAATTTTATGTATATGGGGGGCAGTAGGGTGGGTAGGACTATGGGAAAAAATGAGAATTAAGTTGTGTCTTATACTGGTACAAATCCCTATTATGGAGTGCAATCATGATGCATGTATGCAATGTACCAATAAAGATTTAAAAAAGAAAATCTCGCTATGTCACACAAAAGCTAAACATTGAATTTATGAAAGTGACTCTTGATGAATTTAATTTAATTACATAGAATATTCATACAGAATAGAAATCATTGTGGTTTCCCTAGAGAAAGAGCTGAAAGCTAAATAGGGGATGATTTAGGTGCAGAGGAAGTGTCACTGGTGCCAAGGAAGGAAAGGAACTGGGGAGACCCCGAGAGAGGACATAACAGATATTTGCTTAGTTGGCCCAGAGTAAAAGGCTTAGGCATATACTAATGCTTTTCTCATATCTTTATATGCAGATGGAGAGAAATGAGCTCAACAGTTTTACTTTCCAAACCTGAAACTCCCACGACCTTTAAAGTACATAAAGATTTTAAGTTTTTCCAGTCTCTTTCTTCTCCCAAGGTACGTAAACAAAGAAACAACTGTAACAACAATCGATTGATCAAGTGTTCTATTGATGCTGTTGAAAACGACCACAAATCTGTTGGCTTAAATAGCGTTGTTTTACCGTTATCTGTGAGTCATAAGGCTCCCTAGCTAACACTGAGGGGTCACCAGAGCTCATCTTTCTAGAGATTCTATGAAGAAATCCCCTATTTCTTTGTCTGTGACCTTTTCTTGTCAGAGCCAGACGTGTGTCTATGTCTCACTCTTGGTTGCAGGTCCTTTTGATCCAGTAGGAAAGATTATCTGCTTTGAAAGATTCCTATGATTAGATTGGTCACACCTAGATAATTCAGAGACACCTGCCCATTCAAGGGTCTTTACGTCAGTCCCATCTGCTACGTAGTAATATTCACAGGGTGGGTTGGGGTAGGAGGCTATGATGTCTCCATAGTCACTCTACCTCTCACAGACACTCTCTTCTTTAATGCAAAATTAGCAAATAAAAGTATTTTGCCCTTTATTCCATTCTATTTTCAACACTAGGAATTAATTAGTTAAAACTGAGTTCCTTGAGGTCATCTGCAAAATAAACCAAACATACCAATCCAATCTTGTCTTTCATTACTAACCTAGGGATGCCCCCACTCACTGTAATCCATAGTAATTGTTTCCCTGCAGATTCTCCTCAGTCTTTGCCTCCATGATCCAGTTTACCTGGTATGTCCTTGACCCACAACCTCCCTCCATCTGTCTGAGTCTACCCTACTTTTGTAACACATAACTAACAAAGCGTTACTATCCAGAATGTATAGGCAACTCCAAAAGAAGCATAGTCCAGTTTTTCATTGTTTTTTTTTATTTGTTTGTTTGTATGGTACTAGGAATTTAACTTAGGACCTTGTGCATGCCAGGCCCACATGGTACCACTGAGCTAAATCCCCAGCTCACAATCCAGATTTTTTTAAAAAAAGGTTTAATAACTAGGATACATCACCAAAAATACCAATTAACATATGAAAAGTTGTCAGATTTATTAGTAAACATATCAATAATATCATAGTACCACATTAGACTTACAAGACTGGCAAAAAATTTAAAAGTCTAATGAATTCAAAGCTTTGGCATGACATAATCAGAACAGTGATTTGCTGGTGGTATAGTATGAATTGGTACAACCACATTGGAAAACAGCATGGCATGGTATGGCAAAGTTGAAAATAAGAAAACCTTATTAAATATATCTCCTATAGTCTCAGTTGTGTGTAGGACATAGGAATAGTATTGCTGCTTGAAGCAGTAATATTTGTACCTGAAAGAAGTCTAAATGATTGTCAACAGTGCAATGGTAAATAAGTGATAGCATGTTAGGGAGCTGGAATATGAGTAGCGAATGTAAATGCAACAACACCTCCACGAATGAATGCTTCCGACACTACTGAATAAGGACAGTTTGCATGAGCGTCTATGTAATAATTTTATTTTTATGCATGTAAAGGCAAAATACATATGAAATAAAATTTATAAATAAGAGCCACAGAATTCAAAGCACAAAATTTAAGATAGGGCCTGGGATTTAAATCAAGTGGCACCACACCTGTCTTGGAAGCGCAAGAGCCTAAGTTCAATCCCCAGTTCTGCAAAAAAAAAATTAAGGTAATGATTAATATCTGAGATAAATGGGCTTGAAATATCACCCCAATCTCTAGAGCAGGCCGATAGGTCCATAACTGCACCCTTCTCGTACAATGTCTACTTCATATATAATGTTTAATAGTAAATGTTTTTTAAGTGAAACAACTTTCCAAAGCCCTACTTTTAAGTTCAAATAAAATCAGAGAGTTTCTTTTTCCTGAAGACAAGGTAGCGGGGTGGGGAGGGGGGTTGAGGGGGCGGTGGCACAGAGTGGAATCAAAGTGAATTAAGTGTAATTTTGTGTAAATTACTCTATTTTTTTCTCATTTGACAAAGAGTTGCTGTGAAGATTAAGTGTCTCATAATATGTTTACTTAGTCCATTCAACAACACTGAGTTAGAATTATTTGTATCCTTCTATTTCCCACCCCACCACTAAATCAAAAGCTCTTTAAAGGCAAAGATAACTGTGTAGAATGTAATAAATACTCAATTTTGGAAAATAGGATTGAAATAGTATGACCTAGAAACAGAGGTTGGCAATCATTTTTAATATTCATTCCATTTAGAAATAAATCATTTAAAAGTAAGATGAAATATTAAATAAGTTTGGGAAAAGGTTTATAGAGCCCTTCAAACAATCAAATGCCCCTATAACCTTGGTTTCTTAGTACTGCAATTGGCTAGTAAAATTTAAAAGATTAATTTTAAATTTGAATTGAAGTATGTTTGATTTAGAATTCTCTGATTTTCATCAACAATCTCCTTTTATTCATTTATTTTCTTTCACAGTGATGAAAAATTAATCTATCCATGTATTTTCTGTTAATCATCTGTTGTCATAGTTACCAGTAATAATAATAAAACAGCACTAAGTCCTATATTTTAATTCCACTGGACTACATTTACAAGCTCTTTGGAATCTCATGACTGGTCAACGAGGAAAAAATTAGACTGAGACCATTCAGCTAGTCAGTGAGGGACTCAGGATTTGAACCAGATTGTTTTCCCACTGATAGATCGTGCCCTTTTCATTAAACATTCCTGCTTGTTTTGCAGATGCACAGAAGTGCCTTGGAAGGTTCCATGACTGAAAACAGAGACGCTGGGATTGTTTTTGGTTCTCTACCTATCTACAGGGTAAGTTGGAGATTTCTAGAATGAGAGAAGTGACACCATAATGCAAAATCTGCCTATTCTTTCTTGACCTTGCACAACTCAGCAAGGTTAGGGAAAATCACATGACCAAGCTGCAACTCCACAATGGCATAAATGTATGGAGTCCAACCCCAGAAAAGTCTTGGTTTTATGTGTCACAGGCTTGAATCACTTGCCTCTGCCATTCCACACGGTAGTTGTTGTGAACTTGACACTGGACTCTTTTCATCACCTACAAGTAAAACCCAAATGCTTAGTCTGACATACAAATCCTCTATGATCAGGCATTTGTCAAAATTGTTTGACTCCATTTTCCAGAAGATTCCCTCTGTACTCTCCCTGTATTCTGCCAGTGTGAAATAATGACTCCACTTTAAAAGGAATAAGAAAATAGTTTATTCTGAGATAAATATGAATGACCATAACCTGGATTCAAGTTACTCTGACAGGTTCCAATGTGGGAGAAGTTATGTGAACTTTTATAGTCCAAAGCTGAAAGAAAGTCATAAATCAGTACATTTACAAATTACTTCAGGTAGGGCAGGACAAAGCAAGTCAATCTCTTCTGTAGGTTGACAGCATCTTATAAGCATTGACATACGATGTTAACTTATACGATTCTTAGCTTCACAGTTGGAGGGGAGTAGAGCTCTGCTAAACTTAATGATATATTCCAAGTAGTTTGCCTACTAGTCGTGAGGGTGTTAGATCAGATTCAAAAGATAAGACAAACAGTTGTTAAAGAGCCTAAGGTAGCTCAACCTACAGCCTTCCGTCACTGCATAATCACTATGCTGTAGTCTGCCACTCGCAGTCTACAGGATTTTTTCAATAGATGCAGCTTCTTCAGGAAACTTCAGTTTATACCTCCACCCATGGCAAATGACTCGCCATGCTTTAAGCAGTATTGGGCTGTCCGTCATCCCTGGGACTGTATCTGTGCCACCCCTACCCAGGATTCATCCGTCCCTTGTTTCTGTTTAAGGGGTTTCCCTTCTTCAAAGTCTCCCACTCTATGTACAATATCTGTTAAAGAATTCACCCATGAGTCCAAGAAACTATAAATCAAAGTCCAAATATTTCAACTCAATACCAACTTATACCTTAAATATTACTTATCTTTTCCAAAGATATTTTCATTGTAACAGGAATCATATATTTAAACTACTAGATGATGATAAGGTTGAACTATCAATAATCAACCCCTGGCAAATGGGAGAGGGTGTGGTTTGAAGCAGAGGGACCTTCTCACCCCTTAGAAAAGTGAACACTTTCAATATACCTAATTCACTCCTTCTGTCTGGGTTCCAGGTGCCAAGCCCCACCACGCTAAGATCCCTTCCTCTCATTGGTGCAGAAGCACAAAGGGAGTCATTGGACAGCACTGTAACAAAGAAGAAGGGAAGTCGCGTTCAACCCGAAACAGCGAGTTCTAACTCCCCAGGGGATTCCAATTCTAGTCTATCTTCCTCTCTCTGGCTTCTAAATTATCACTGTGTTTCCAGCAACATTTTAAGCCTAAAATTGTTTCAGTTCATATTCTTTTTCTGAAAACCCTAGATGTATATTATCGCCCCTACAGGATGGAGCCGATACGTTGGTCAGCAGTTTCTGGCTCATCATGAGCAAGAATTTTTCCCACACATTAAGGGAAATAACATGGTAGGCTTTACAATCTGCAAAGTGCCTTTAGAAGTGACTCATCATTTTTCACAATAAGTACAAAAAAATGTTAGAACCATTTTACGGTTAAGGGGAAAATGGATCCTTTGCAAGGTGAAGTCACACCCTAAAGATCACATACAATTTAAATGATGAGCTGAAGTTCTTTACTCCAAATTTGATATTTATTCTGGTAAACAGTGATGGCCTATACCACTCAAATCCTATCATCCTTCCACAGATCTTGAAGTATAACTGAAGTTTAATTCTTTTTTTTTTTTTAAGGTTTTTTGAGACAGGGTCTCGCTTTGTGGTTCAGGCTGGCCCAGAGCTCAGCCTCCAACTCACATCACAATCCTCCTGCCTCTGCCTCCCGAGTGCTGGGATTACAGGTGTGACCCACCAAACCCAGCACTGTGGTATGTGGTACTGATTGCCGCTGGGCGTGAATCTCCACACCCAGTATTGTATGTGGTTACTGGGAATCAAACCCAGCCCTTGTGCTTGCAAGACAGGCGCCGGAACCACTGAGCTAAGTCCCCGGCCCTTTCCACTAGTTCTGAAAGCTTTCATTGGTTTAAATTAATTTGGAGTCATTTATCAAGTCATTAAAATAGATTAGACATTAAAAGATGGTCTAGCACATTGTGATTTTTATGTTTCCTTTCCCTAAAGTTGGATAGAAAGAAAATAGTTTTACTGCCTGCAGCCAACTCTGTTACAGATAATGAACATGAGGACAACAACACAATAATTTTTAAAGGCTGTTTTATTCAATTTGGGCATTTCCACCATAATTTTTTTAATGTATGCACTTCATGAGAATATGAATTTCTGTTAATCTTCCACTCTACCAAGAATTATTAACAATTCCCTAAAACTTTTCTAAAAATTAATTTACTGACATTTGTAAAATTATTGTTTACTTTTGTTTTAAGTAATGGATTAAATATCATGGGATAAAAATAATCCAAAACTATCAATAGTCCTAAAACTACTTCTCTTGGGCTTTATGATGCATACAGTTTATGCCCCATATTTGCATTCTTACCTAAATTTTGTCTCACCTGATACTAAATATATTTTCAAAGTAAATACTAAATGACAGGAAGAAGGCCACAGCCAGGCATAGAGGTGCGTACCTGCAATGCCACCAAAATGAGGCATTTCTTAATCCAAAGTTTTAAAGCAAATATGTTCAGATTTTCTTCCAAAATATCCAGTTCAACACAAACTTCCATTGTCAGTTGTGTGATCACCATTTGATTTTTATTTTCCCACCCTTCAGGGCATTTTGGTGCTATTAATATACAGATTAATTATTCATTAGCTAGGTCTTGCTTTGTTTTGCTGTGAGCCAGCTTTTCCAACGCAGTGGGGTTCCAGACTGGGTACCTGCTCAGTTAAGTAACTAGTTTTTGCCCTTCCACCGCGTCTTCTGGAGGCCCACCTCCCACTTCTAGTACTCTTCTCCCTGGGGATATGTGATCATTGTGTAGTCACTATACTTTTCTCCCAAGAGGATTAAAATATTTTTATAATTTTTATATGACTGAAAGTGTGTTCTGACTATTCTGACTCTAACAAGTGTGCGCCTTCCTAATTTATGTCCCCTTTATTTCACAGGGATCACGGAGAAAAAGTCTGAAAAGAAATTTAGTTCCACAAATAAATCTGGCTTCTTCCTTCTTCCCGACCTTGACCCCGCAAACTAGAGATTCTCAATAGGTTGCTGCAGATCAGATGGCACAATCGGGGTGATGCTGTGAGCTTCACCTCAGGAAGACACTGAAAATACACCAGTCACCCATTTGCAGACCTGCAGCCCATCCTAGCGACGGGAGACACTGCTAAAGGAGCTCCAGTGATTCCAGCTCTGAGCACCACGGCAACAGCAAGCAGCCACTTTGCCCACTTCTTTCATAAATAAAAATCCACTTCGTGGGCAGCATTTCTGGTTTACTTCAACAAAATGACCCATAAGGAAACAAATGTCGCCAGTAGCATAAGTATTTATATAATATGGGTGTCAATGATTAGCTTTCTATGCCCTGTCATTGTTTGTCTCAGTCTATGACTAGAATTAGTATTAGGATGTGTGCAGTAAGAGGCAATTTCATGGGGGACTGTGCTCTGGGGTGCACAAACCAGATTATTACTAGAAAGAAAAATGTGCTTTTCAAGGATTTGGTTATATTTTTCTTCTTCACTTAGGGGAAATATTAGCTGGGAGAAAATGTTCGGTTTCTTAAGTAAAGTCATAAATCATTTATATTTAATTTATGAATAAATCCAGATAATTAGAACTTGAATATCTGAATTTGCTGGGATTCATCTTTTATTCATTGATTCTGGTATTCTGAACAGATGATTTCTGTCACCGGGGAATATGTATATCAAAATGAGAGCTTCTAACTTTCAACAGTAGGAAGTGAGATTTTAACCCTGTCCAAAGCATGAAGAAAGTGTTAGAGTTGACACCTGAGGAGTAGCTGACCTGGACTTCTTCAGGAAATATTGTGAGCCAAGTAGTAAAAGTGGCCCCGTGTTGACAGTCAATTTCCCCCAAAGCACCAGGTGACTTAATGAGAAAAATGTCCCTTCATTTTTTGTTCTGATTTTCCATTATGTTTTATAACTGTTTTGTCTTACAGGACTGGAGATTAAACCTGGGAGTACTGAGTCCTATACCCTGTCTTAATTTGTATTCGTGTTTCTGTTGCATTGCTTGTTTTTTTTACTTTGAGACAGTGTCTTGTGGAGTGCAGGCCGACTGCTCTCAGCTTGTGCCCCCTCCGCCTCAGACCCCCGAGTCCCCACGATGACACCTAGCTGGGCCTTATAATTCTCAACATCTTGACACATTTGGAAAACCAAGGGAATTTTTTATTCATATAAATTGCACACTCGTACATTTTTGTTTATCCGTGCATGTCGCTAATGCGCACGTGGCCGTGTATCCTACTGCTTCACCACTTTTTCTTTATGTATTTTAATTGCACAGAAATCCAAGTTCAAAAGGAAAACACTGAGCATTAAAATTTTTTAAAAATTGAAAATAACATATATAATTTTCTTAAAGGAAGGAAGATAGAGTGCATAGTCCTGACACATCAACTGTTTGTCAGTACCTACATAAGCCAAAAGATATTTTTGAGAGAGACAGAAAGACAGAAAAGAGAAACCAGAAATTCTAAAAAGAAAACTTCTAAGGAGTTTAGGAAAATGATGCCATTTCCAATCTTTCAGTCTCAGTTGCATAAAGCTGCCTTATCCCTCGGCATGGATTTCTTAAAGCAGTGCGATGTTAACACTCAGATTTTTTAAAATATGGCATCCAGACCCTAAAGTAACGTCTTTTACCTTTTTTACTGGAGGAATTCACTCTTAAACCTCTTAATTCTCACCTTTAACCTCATCAGTCTTACTGACTTTTTAATTCAAATTTATATTGTTACATTGTATATACACATCATCATCACATTCAACATTGAGGGTTTGCCAATATATGACATGGCTTGATTCTCATTTTTTCCCATTCCCCCACCCACCCTACAACCCTGCACCCCCTATATACATAAGCTTTGTTTCCTTTTTATTACCATTACATTATTTTCCCCCTCTGTACTTAACCCTACACCCCATTTCCTTTTAAATATTTTAATTTCACAATATCTACTTTACATTCTAGAACACATTTACATCTTCATTTTCTCAAACTAGAGAAAAGATATGATATTTACACATCTGTGACCTACTTATTTCATTTATGAGGATGTTCTGAAGGTACACCCATTTGAGTATGAATGACTCAATCTTATCATTTTTATGGCAGAGTAATACTCCATTCTATAAAAGAACCACATCTTCTTTATTCAGTATCCAGTTGATGCATATTTTTATTGTTTCCAAGATTTAGCAATTACAAATTAAGGTGCTATAAACATGGGTGCACATATGTCGCTGTGATATGAGTCTTTTAATTCTTTTGTGTATATACCTAGCAGAGGAATGGCTGGGTCAAATGGGACCTCCAATCCTAGCTTTGTGAGGAATCTCCAAACTGATCTCCACAGGGGTTGTACAAGTCTACACTCCCACCAACAGTGCAGAAGGGTTCCTTTTGCTTCACAGTCTCGCCATCATTTGTTGCTGCTACCTGATATTTCCCAGCATCATACTAGCTATTTCTTACCCTATGTGTACATGTGTGTTTCTGTTCACATACATGTGCTTGCGTGCACATTTTAAAATAATTAAAATCGATCAGTTTGAACGAGAAGGAACTCTCACTCCAGCTATGGCTGAATGAAAAGATGAGTCAGTGGGCCTGTGGAGAGAAGAGAGAGCACCAAGTACATGTCAGTGTTAATGCTACGATTTGGTTTCCCTGCCATTATTATTGTCACCACCACCATTAGTTCTGGCATCAAATCCACTTTGGTGTTCTGAAGTTCTATGGTTCCTTTGACTCAAGACCTGAGAGAGAGAGAGACCCTGAAGTAAAGACAAGGTACGCATTCATGATTTCAGTAGCTCTTTCCTTTATGATCAATCTCTGTATCCACTTAAAAATTCATCAACTGCTTTATTTTGTTCTGTCATTCATTTCTGCTGATAACTTGTACAGACAGTGGAGTAAATTTGCCTTTATCACCCTGTACTAAAAATATGCTCCAGTCTTCATCCGAAGCTTTGCAAGACACAGCATTTTGTTGACTCTAAAAAACCACAAAATTTCTTAGCTTTGAAAAAGTAGAATTTTTGTAGGTTATATGAAAAGTGATTTTATCTCTGTATATTTTAAGACTAACATTATACATAATTATGCAGCTATAATTTTAATGATACACATTATAGGTTGAAAAATTTTGACCTTTCCTTCAACTATCAAATGATAAGCTAATTACTTCTACCACTTCTTAAAAAACATGATTTGTTGACATTTGATTAAGAATATTTTATCACATGATGCTGGTGTGCAGTTAGAATGTTCATGAAAACATAAAATAACGAGTTCTACCTCAGGGGACAGTGGGGAGTGCAGAAGAGGATGGAAAAAGAATTAAGATATGTTACATACATGCATGAAATTCCTACAATGAATGAATCCTTATACATTAAAAATAGGATAGAAAGAAGGTATAACAGGGAACTAAAAGGCAGATAGCCTTCACAAGTAATGCAAGTAGACTCACTTCAGCTTCTCCACAGAAATAAAAGGAGGAAAGTTCAGAAAAATATCAAAGCTCTAGCAACTTACTACAGAAATGTTGACAAATTAATCCTTAAGTGCTTATGGATAAACAAAAGACCCAGAGTACCAACTATACCGAAGGGAAATGCAATTCTGCTATAGCAACTCAGGCTGTATAGTCAAAGACTAGACAAATAGAATCATTGGAATAGAATAGAGGCCTCAGAAACAGCACACAAAAATAGACAACTGATCTTGGATACAGATGCAAATGAACAAACTTGTTGTACATCCAAACTACTAAAAATGCATGAGCTATCATGCCAGAGAAAGCCATGGAAGAAAATTAAATACATATTACTAAATGCAAGAAGGCTACAGCAGTATATTTTACAAGTACAATATTATGGAAAACTCCAAATATGGAGAGAGTAAAAATAGCAGGTTCCAGTGGTGAAGGAGAGACAAATAAGTGAAACTCAGAAAATTTTTAGAGCAGTAAAAATTCACTTTATGATGCTACAAGTTTCTACACTTCATTATATGTGTCACGCCAAAATTGGGAGGCTAGACACAAAAATATCTCAAAAAATTAAAATCTACTTTTAAAAATACATGAACACTATCTATACTCATATACCTCCCTAGAATGTCTTAAGTAATGGAAGGCCAAATATCCCAAATATTGGCTAGAATGGAACAATAGGAAATCTTGTATGCTCTGATGGAAGTATAAATTGATTTAATCATTTTGAAAAACAATTTGCTGTTGTTTACAAACATTGAAGAAAAGTGCATTCCATTTGTCAGCCATTCCACTGTGAGGTCTTTGTGTCTAAGAGCCTGTATATCTAACAGATTTATAAAGACTTGTAAAAGAAAATTCATATTATTTACAATAACTGAGAACAACACAAATGTTCTCAGTGGTGGGACAGATAAATAAATTCAAGTATATTTATATAATAGAACACTAAAAATGAATAAATGACCTTAAGCACTGAATATAGATAGATCCCAAGATTATAATATCAAGTAGAAACCACACACAAATTTACTCTTAGGCAGGATGTGGGTGGGTGTGTCTGTGTTTGCATGCATGCACATGTGTTGTGAGAATTGGATTTGGAGTTACCTTGCCAGCAGAACAATTTTTTAAAGAAACATAGTAATTTGTAATAGGTCAACTTAGCTTTGCTGTAACTACTTTTTCCAGAATTTTCTTTTGTATGCTTCTTGGTCAGCATAGACTTCCTAAATTTAGGGACCACAAGAAAAGCAGAAATAAAGCCTATATTTTTATGTTCCAAAGATAGGTAGAAGGCAATAGATTCTATATTGTTCACTTAGAATACATTGTCCTTGATCTTTTGATTCTCCTAGGTATGGAGCAATCTCTGTTCCTGTAACCACTGCAGAATCCAGATCTTTCTCTTGAGCATCTCCCATCCCTAGATAAGACTTCTTGCCCTCTTAATTTAGCTCTATCATGAGACCCCAAATCAGTAGCTGCTTGTAAACTCTTCACCAGCTTCCCACAGTTGTGTGAGTTCAAATCTGTGCATCTAATTCCACCATCTACGGCAGTCCACCAGTATTTTCTCTGACAGAGCCATGACTGCTACACAAGGGATGTTGCACCTTCTGGGTGCTGGAGCACATTCTCTTTTG
Organism: Petromus typicus; assembly: GCA_004026965.1. Classification (NCBI taxonomy): domain Eukaryota; kingdom Metazoa; phylum Chordata; class Mammalia; order Rodentia; family Petromuridae; genus Petromus; species Petromus typicus. Next base: position 8,403 of record PVIR01009350.1, on the reverse strand, counting down.
GAGGTTTGTTTTATTTTGTTTAGTTTTTGTTTTATGGAGGATTAAACTCGGGACCTTGTGTTTGCAAGGCAAGCACTGGTACCACTGAGCTAAATCTCTGGAGCCACATTCTATTATTGGCTTGATTTTACAATGGTGCTCACGTTGCAGTAGTAGACTACGCTTGACATCTGTGTCTTGTTGGATACTATGTAGGTGTGCTATCTTTCATAATAAAAGTTTTAAAACCTTAAAACTGTATGTTACAGCATAAAAATAGACCAAAATTTCTGTAGTGACCTGGTTCATCATCTGTGACAAATGTACCTCTTTGATGTAGGTATGTTATCTTAAAAAACTAGTTTCTTTTAATAATTTTTGTTTTATTTTTGAGTAGTGAATATAAGAAAAAGTTTAAATTGTTAATTACAGGTTCTTTTCTGAAACTAACACATCATAGGTATGCATAGGCTTTTCTAACACATAAAAGCCAAATTCATTATAGCAATCATTAAGTTATTCTTTAACACTTTTAAAATTCTAAAAACTGTGATGTGTTATTTAGAACTGTGATCAGATGAATATAATTCATGAATCTAATCAGGACTTTGAGGAAATTTACTAAATTAAAATTTATCCTCATCACTTTGTTTCATTTCAACACCATTTCTTTTGACTCCTAGCTTCAACTAATGTCCAACATGATTATAAATTAAATAAAATATGAAAATGATCAAAACAAAACTGAGACCGTTATATAACAACCTGACTTCCACTAACCACTGCTCTTGTCCATATACATAGATATATACTCTGTAGTTCTCAAACAGCTCTATTTTAAGAAAGAGAAAATATTTACAGTATGTTTTTTTTTAAAATAGGCCATTGCAACATGAAGTATTATGACTTTAATGACAGAACCACTCAAGATACTCACAACTCACTGGGCACTCATTAACAATCAACTGAGAAATGTAACCCTGCAAGAACTAGTTCAAAATACTATTCAAAATACTCCTTTCTATCTCCTTGTAAAGACTAGTTTCCAAGCAAACCACTTTTAATGTACCCTACACCTTCTCTTTTCATTCTCCTGGCAATGAAAGAGTTCCAATTATCATACTTTATAGCCTGAGCATTTTCACTTTTTTCCACAAAAATTTCATTCTATTCTTGATCTCACCAGCAATGGTATCACCATTCCCAAGGCATGGTGTTGTTTTTCCTGAACTTCCTTCATACTGTGTAACACATTCTCTTTTGAGTTACCAGTATTAATATGTCCTTCCAGACTTGCATGTTTTGGTCCAGAGATAGTTTATGAATCCTAAGATAGTGTTTATCACATCACTATGTATCAGGGAGGTCAACCAGAGAGCATAGGAGGGAAAAAGAGCAGAGGCAGAATTCTAAGGAATAAACGTCAGTATTAAGACAGCACAATGTGCTGAGAGAAGTAAAATCAAGAGATGTAGGAAGAAAAAAAAAAGATCAAAAGAAAATACGGTATTATCAAAGCCTGGAATATCAAGAAAGGCTTTCAAGGAAGATATTATCAGTGATGTACAATTTGGAAATGAGATCAAGTGAAATAATAGGAAACTCTTTCCTGTAGCCTAAGATGTCACTCAACTCTTTCATGGCACTGAAACTTTCTGGCCTATATTTCTCTTTCAAAAATTATGTATTTTTGGCTGTGAAAGTAGAAGAGCTAGATATAGATGTTAAGAGACAACTTTCAGGATGGGAGATGTTTAACCATGTTTAAAGACTTTGAAAAGCAATTGGCGGAGGAAAAATATGATAAAAGGAAGGTACAGGAGATATTTGTGCTATTGCAAAGATTAAGTTTTGCCTTGCTTTATCTTCCTGTGTGCCAAGCAGCAATGAGAAAATAGGCCTAGGTCAGGGTAAATTAGTAGTTGCCACAAGGGAAAGTTGGGGGGCTTCTGCCAGTTTGCCTTGGTTTCCCAATGAATAACTAACACCTATTTAGTATTTATTTTGTTTTATTTTTTAAAGAGAAAATGTTTGAGTCTGATATTTATTATTTACCAGGCTCATGTTAAGCACTAGACCAAGATTTTTTTCATTGCATATTCATAATAAAATAATATTTTATTATATCTTTTCACTTTTTTTTTTTTGTGTGTGTGAGACAGGGTCTCACTTTGTGGTTCAGGCTGGCCCTGAGCTCAGCTTCCAACTCATCACAGCAATCCTCCTGCCTCTGCCTCCCGAGTGCTGGGATTACAGGCGTGAGCCACCACGCCTGGCTCTCTGGAGTGTGGTACTGTTTGCTTCTGGGCGTGAGTCTCCACACCCAGTATAGCAATGTGCTTACTGGGGATCAAACCCAGGCCCTTGCACTTGCAAGACAGGCACCAGAACCACTGAGCTAAATCCCGGCCCTATCCTTTCACATTTGAGAAGAAAAGATTAGAGAATTTAAGCAATTTGCCCAAATCTAGAAATTCAGGAAGTGGAGAAACTAAGAATTAAATTCACATCTATTTGACCCCTGGGCCTACACTATGAACAATTGCAACACAGAATCTTATTTGTATGTTTCTTATCCTTTTTATTGGTGTTATAGATAGTACAGATTAATGGGTTTCATTTTGGCGGATTTGTACAAAGCCTTGACTATTTCATCCTCCATCATTCCACTCACTCCTTCTTCCCTGCTAACTACAGAATTTTAAGCAAAATTGCTGGTGGAGTTTTGGTAGATGGTTGAAGAGAGAGGAAGGAACTTGAATATTCTTACAAAATGAACAAAATAATTGTATAGATGTAATAGCGGGCCAGGAAGCACTGAAGGTCTCACTAAGTTTTTTTAAAACTCTGCATGTATAAAGGTTCCGGTCTACATGATCATCACAGGATCCTGTGAGACCTCCAGCAATGGGAAGTTTCATGTTCTGCCAGGAGATTTGCAGAAGGAGCCTGACAACAGGACAAAAGGAAGCAAGTGACACAGTGACACAGCCAGGCAGTGATTTATGGCAGACCAGGGATGTCGACCCACAGGGAAGATGTCGCACCATCCTGAGATGTTTTCACAGTGACTTGGTCATTGCTAAGCTGCACTAGTTTGTGGAGAGGCAAGAATTGTGTGACATGTCACTCATTTGGGCATTTGAGTGGTTTCTGCTCTACACGTTAGATTATTGTGAGAATAAGTCAACATATGAAAAATGCTCAGGGTCCCACCCATGTGAAGCACAGTGTAAGTCCTCACTGTTTCTATCATTATATTACATCATGTTGTATCAATTAACAAGAAAAAGTATTAAAATTGTGTGGATACAACATGCCAACTAGTCACACTGTTCTTTAATAGCCGTATTTTGGAATTGCTGGGGTAATTTTCATAAAATAGCACTGTGAGAAGAGATTAAATAGGATAATTTTCCCCAAAATATGTCCATATTCTACTCTTCAGAGTCTGTGAATATGTTACCTTCCATGACAAATGAGACTTTGCAGGTGAGAGTAAAGACCTTGAGATGGTGATTATCCGGGTGAGCCCAATATAATCACAAAAATCCTTTTTAAGAGGTACATAAGAAGCCCAAAGTCATTAAAAAGAAATCCAACAGCAGAAGTCAAAGTTACAGTCACATGCTCTGAAGCTGGAAGAAGAGGCCATAGCCAACGGATGTGATCTGCTGTCAATGATGGAAAAGCAAGAAAAGATTGTCCCTGGATCTTCGGGAGGGACCTTCGCCCTGGCACTCTGCCTTTAGCTCTGACAGACTCCTTCCAGGCTTCTGACCTGGAGAATTCTGTGATTAATCTCTCTTGTTTAAAGCCATTAAGTTCCTGGTAGCTTGTTAAATTTATCAGAAGAAAACTTATGGGGTAGGGTGACAGGGTGGAAATGTTGCTCCATTTCACTTTCGGGAAGGGGGATGAAGATTTTAGTCTCCTGGGGCGCTCTCTCCTTCCTCATTTGCAGCCAGGATTGAGAAGTACTAAAGAAAGAGGTTGAAGGAGAAGGTAAAACGTTTCCAGAGCAGAGAAACTACAGTTAACATCGCTCCTTTAAACAGAGAAATTCAAATGAGGAAAATGAGGGATGTAATTCTTTGAAACTAAGCAAAATAAGAAAGTGGTGGTAGCCGAGCACTTCCCGAGTGTGAGCGCTTCCTCAGGGCCCAAGACCAGCAGAGCCGAGCTCAGCGTTGTGCTACTTATTAATTATTTAGTTCATTTATGTTTAGTGCTTGTTTGCTTCATTCTCTTATTCATTTTATTCATCTATAAACTTTTTTTTTTAATAAACTGTCAACTTTTTTGAGAGTAGGGAAATTTTATACTTTTTAAATGGAATGGAATTGAGTTATTGCATTATATCTAGTGGAGGACCCAAGAGTCAGCTGTAACATCCTGGCTATCTTTAATCTACAATATCCTGAAAACACATCTGCTGTTGAATTCAGCCTTGTTTTGAGGCCAAGCCCATCCACCCATCTGTGCACGACCAGGATATTTTTTGCCATGTCTTATCACATTTTAGGATCTCAGAAGTATATTTATTCTAGTCTAGCAGATTTTACTCCTACCAAGCCGAGAACAGTTCCTAATCATTACCAATGTGACAATAATCGCCAGTGTCAATTTTTACATAAGACAAAACATCTAAAATACATAGACCAAATCCTATCCTCTCAACATAAGCAAAGTATCAGAAAAGAGTTATATACTTTGGCCTCTAGACTATCTGGTGAACACTTTCTCCAGGCCACTTCCACACTGTCTTGAGATCTCTGCTCAAATGTCACCTTTTAAAACAGCCCTTTCCTGAACATCCCAGGTGAAATAGCTTTATCCCTCCCTCTTCTGCCTCTACTCTCGGCTCCCTGCCTTCCTTACCTGTTCTTTACAGTACTAAGAGCCGTCTGCTACCATCCATTTATGTGTATTCTTCCTTAGAGGACAAGCTCTCTGAGACCACAGATGCCAGGCTGAGCATACGCTGTAGGCTCAAGGGCTGGCACAGTGCCTGGCACTGAGTAGGTGCAAGGCTCTGTTGAATGGCAGCTTCATGTACATGATGTCATAAGAAAACATGGGCTTTGGCATCAGGAGATCGTTGTTAAGAATAGAGTCAGTACAGCTGTGTGGCACTGGTACTCTTCCTGACCTTCACGCTTTTATCTGGAAAATGAGAGTGGTACAGTCCTGTTTACCCAGCAGTGTCTTAAAAGCTACAGAGTAGTGTGCTAACACAGTATGCTCTTTCCTCTAGGCCTGGTGAGGCCTGTCTGCTCAGTAAGAGCTGATCTACCCCATGGCTTTTGTCCTGTAACCACCACTTCCTGTTGAAGAAACTAAGTCACTGGACTCTCACTGGTTGGCCTTTGTTCTACCTAAATGACAAGTAAAGACTGTAGAACTGAAGGTCACCGAGACAATGTGAGTCGCAGACTTTTAATTCATTGGCACAGCAGCTACCTGGAATATGGTCTCCAGAACTTCCAGCCTCTCCAGTTCTTAGGCCAGAAAGAAACTAAATACGCTTCCAGTTACCTCTTCAAAGAGCTGTTTTCTTGAGAACCAAATAGATCAGTAAACATTGAAAATACATTAAAAAATGTAAAATATTGGGCTTGTGGAGTTTGATTGCTAAGGCTGATTATCTACGGAGAACATGCTTGCATCCATCTCCTCAGTGGTTCCTGCTTTCTTTCAGGAAGGTTTAGACTACCCTAGTTCAAAAGAATTCAAATACAGCTGTCATTCTGTACACTGTAAAAGACTTTCTTCTTGTTCTTGTGTCCTTCTTCTGCATGTCTTTCTGTTTTAACTTGATTTTTCTCATTTCATTCCTGAATAGAAAAATTCAGTATGTGAATCTGATGATCTTTTGTTTTCTGTGTCCTAGTGTTGTGCTTGAAGCTCGAATGCCTTAGCCACCTTGGTCTGGTAACTCTTTGGAGTGCTTTTATCAAGTTGTGCTTTGGCTCTGTGAGGTCTAAGTTGAGGAACATGGGAACACACAGTCAAATAAGACTCACCGTTGCCTTTATTCCTGGGTGTGACAATAGCGCCATCCCTCCACCACCCTGTCTTTTATCAAGACTTGCAAGAAAACTCTCTCAGTCAGGAAAGCTTGTGCTTCATCTGGACAACTGACCTGCTTTGATCATATGGACACCGTAATTCCTATCACTGGATGCTGTTTCCCATTCTTTTTCACAACTTAAAATGCTTAGACTGACTTTATATCCTTTCCTCAACAACTGTTTTAAAACATGATCATTTTTATATTCTTTCACAAATATTTCTCTGGCTCAGACTATCCAAGTAATTTATTTTTTACTTTTTATTATATGCACTTTTGTAAATAGTCCTTTTGTGAGATAAAGTCTATTACATACATAGTGTAACTATGTAGATATGGACACATATCTATTATTTAGAGCAGTTTCAGGTTTGGAGCAAAATTAAGTAGAAGATCAGAGATTTCCCATGTTGTTTATGCCCTGACATAGGTACAGTCGCCCCTTTACCAGCTTCACCAGAGTGGCACATTTGTCCCTAGCACTAACCCTGTCAGCACCTCAGAGTCCTTGGGATTCCCTAGTTTACAGTGCAGCGTGCCTTCCCTATGCTTGAGCAGTTGTGGGATGACCTGTACCTGTCTTGACAGAAGCATACAGTGTAGTTTCACTTCCCTAAAACCCACTATATATCATTACTGGCTTTAAAAATTCAAAAAGCACAAGTTCTGTTTTCAAATCTTCTTCTAAGGTTTTCCTTATTTTTCATAAATGATACCATCTGTTCTTGTGATGTCTCTGGTGGATAATATGTTTCTTCTCTCAAAGCTGACCCGTTTTTCATAAAGCGCTACCAAATCAAAAGCAAGTCCTCTGCAGATCCACACTTCCATAGCAAATGTCTGACCAGAGGAGCAGTGTTTCTCTTCACCAAATGCATTCATAAAACTTCAATATTTGTAAACCATAAACTTAGATCTTTCAGCAGACCAAGGGACTCACAGTAAAGAAAAGGAGGTGCAAATCCAAAATCTTTTTTTTATTACTAAAATCAAAAAAGAAAATAGACCTTGGAAAATAAAAATAACACGTCACAACAGAGAACAAGGGCTTTCTCTGTTGATACAATCCTCTGATTGGCTTTAAAAATACATAGTCAACAAAGGAGACTATGATACCAGTAAATCACTTAGAAGAACTGTCAGAAATGTGCAGTCATTAGAAAATACTCTCAAGCAATATTTTCCTTATGTTCATATGTATAGTGGTCCTTGGGATTTGTTATTTAAGAATTTTACTTAATTGAGCCTGCTGTATTAAAAACTCAACCCTTTCTCTAGTTTACTCTTCTGAGAAACTGACTAATACTGTATCTGTTGAATTTGCTAGAAGGATTCATTCACATGATTACAGAGACAGAGAAGCCCAGCCCTGCAAGCTGGAAGTCCAAAAATGACAGTGCTATGTGCAGTTCAAATCTGAAGGTCTGAGAGTCAGGGGAGCCAACATGTTAAGTCTCAGTTGAAGTCCAAAGACTCCAAACTCGTAGCACTGATGTCCAAGGGCAAGAGAAGATCAGTGTCTCAGCTGATGCACCCTTCCTCCCTTTTTGTCCTATACCAGGTCTCTACACATGGATGGTGCCCCTCCAGATGTGCAAGAGGGAAATGCTCACTCAGTCTGCTCATTCAGATGTCAGCCTCTCCCACAAACATCCTCACAGACGTACTCTGAAATAATGTTTTCTACCTATTTGGGCACCACTTAGCACCGTCAGCTGGGCTCCCTTGAATTAGTCACCTTGAATACTGGAAATTAATAAACGCCCCACCAAATGTATACAATACAGTGGCGCTAAGTTGATTCTTCCATGATCGCGGTCAAAAATCAAGTTGAATGAGAACCGAGTCACATTCAGTGGTCAGGTCCAATGTGACCTCATGGAGAAATCTGATTCAGTTCTCAGCCAGTTCAGTTTGAGACTGGAGTTGTGGAGAGAATTGAGTTTGTGAATCAAGGTACCCCTGTGTTAGAAGATCTTTGCAGTTCACTTTAATAGATATAAAAGATATTAAATTAGTTACATTAACTTTAGCACCACAAAGTTTAATTCACTTAGCCCTATATTGAATCAGGGTTATGATAATCCCTGATATTATGCTACTATGTATAAGTCATCAGTATTTATTCCCACACTTTGACTTTACTTAATAGCTCATTTTTTCAATTTTAAAAATGTTTTGATGATTCTTATGCATTGTCCGCCACATCGTAAGTATTCAGTATTTGTGGTTTGACTTTGATTTCATGACTACCGTGACTAATTGTATTCCAATATGCCAGATGCTGTTTATATTAGCATTCATTCGTTGAGCTGAATTATGAAGAATTCCAGCAAGGAAACTATATAAAA
>PVIR01009349.1:0-53826 GCA_004026965.1 Petromus typicus | reverse complement strand
TTTACATGGTGCAGTTTACGACGCCACTGTCCTATACCATGAGCTCCTACCAGAGGAGGTACAGAAAGGAGAAGGCATGACCCGGATGCCTGGCTGACTCCCTGCTGGGTCTCTGCTCACTGCTCCTTCTCCCCAATTTCTGTGCTATCCTCTTGCAAGTGTCAGCTTGAGGGTTATCCCTCCTGTGAAATCTTCCCTGCAAGCTTTCCACTCCTCATTTTCTCTTCTTTCTTGTTATCTCTCCTTCACCAAATCTAGACAGTGCTTGAAGGACTGAGAAACTTAAGACTTTGCAATATTTAATCAGGGCTCCATTATGTGTGAGAAGGGTTACTACTCTAAAATAATTTTAAAGACAAAATACATTTTCGTTATATGGAGAGTGTGTAGCAGCTGTTGGGTGCATCGGGCCTTATGCAGATGTTGGCAGCTGTCCCCACTGGAGCCCAAGGCTGTGGCGTGTGGAATGGGGAAGTGGCCCATCTATGGTCCAAACACAGGAGGCTGAATGTCTCCTTTGGGCAAACGAATGCCCATTTATCTTTTCTGCTTCCTGATTCCCCTTCTCCATTTGGGTTTAATCGATCATTTTTCTGTTAGGAAAAAGATATTAAATGTCACACAGGGAATTTACCTTGAAATTAGAGTAATGTTAGAGGAGGAATAAATTATTCTTCAGCAGGAAATCTCTTTGCCATTCAACCTAGGGCCTGAGAACTAGCTAAACTGATTTGTTATTAGTTCAGAGTTTATAGCCAAAATCCTGTAGTTATTTTAAGAGTATTATTTGGCCGGCACAGTTAAAGGGCCTCACTCACTGTCAGCACACTATTGCTTAGAGCCTCCCGGTGTCAGACCAGTGAGCTTGGGGTTGTCTGCCCTGTGGCTTCAACTGGTAAATGAAATTAGTATCCTCATTTTCAATGCCTTTTATTTCATTATACTTTCATACTGAGGGTCTACAGCTAAACACGGATAGCCTCCTCACAGTACTTGTTCAGCTCTGACTTCCCACCATACTCCTTTGTTATTAGACAAGCACTTGGGCAGCAGACTTACAAATCTAGTTGTTATCTCAGGCACTGAGATAACACAGGCAAATTGTTCCTGTGTTTGCAGAGAAGTCTCTGCACATAAGAATACATTACTAAAACTTTCTTCACTTCTTTCCCTCCCCCAAACAAACTCTTGCTTTTGGTATTCTAAGACAGCATCTTGCTCTGTAATCTAAGCTGGCATTGAACTCCCTATGTATTCCAGGCTGGCCTCAAACTCATGGTGATGAAATTAGTATCCTCATTTTCAATGCCTTTTATTTCATTATACTTTCATACTGAGGGTCTACAGCTAAACACGGATAGCCTCCTCACAGTACTTGTTCAGCTCTGACCTTCCCACCATACTCCTTTGTTATTAGACAAACACTTGGGCAGCAGACTTACAAATTTGGTTTGGACACCAGCCTCTGATGTTCACTACCCCATTTGAGGATGTGTGTGTGTGTGTGTGTCTGCCTCAGCCTCCCAAGTGTTGAGATTATAGACATGGACCAGCATGCTGGCCACAAAACCAAATTCTTTAAGCTATGGCAGACTGAATAGGGTTGGGAAATACATCAGGGTGCCCTTAGTTTTCCTGATTCCCATCCATGGAAGACAGTACCAATGGATCAAAATGCTCTTCCTTGAATCCTTGGAATCTTCAACACACACACACACACACACACACACACACACACACACACACACACCACACACACCCACACACACACCACACACACCACACACCTACCAATAGAGCATCTCTAACAAACATTGCAATCTTTGTACTCTCCAAGGTCCTTTATGTGGGCCAAACACTTATACTGTACAAGGGTGAACAGTACTCTCATTGCTTTCAAAGTCACTATGTACTAGCCACTGAATAGTCCTTTACCAGTACCCTGCCTTGTACATTTTCTCTTCTTGAGAAATCCATTCTGAAAAGTAAAACAGCTAAGACTGTTTTTAAATTCTCAAGGCTTTACCTCTCCTTACAAGTCTAGGATTGACATGTGTTCTTTATTGATAAAAATCTCATAATTTGAGCTTGTTTTTCATCCTCATTTTGACTTAATTACTTCTGGCCTAAAAATAGCAGAACTGCATGATTTAGTGGGAAAATATTTTAATTTCCTTTTTGTGGCTAGTGATAGGTAGGGCTTTCTTACCTCAATGTTTTTTTTTCCCTTCACTGTTGAGATAACCACAAAATTTCCTTCCTCAAAAATGCACTAAGCAAAGAGTACATTTCGGAGCTCAGAGCTGGCAAGGGAAGGGGAACTGCCTGCTCTTTGTCCTGCAGCCTGGGGAGTAGGTGGCCCCAGGGCTAAAACTTTATAGGCCCAGGAAGGGACTGTAGTTGTTTCCAAGCACAGCTCCTCCTCTGCCTCCTTACAATGGTCTCGGTTAGGTAGTTGAGTCTCTCAGTCAACCATTACAGAGGAAGGTTCAAATCCAAGCCCAGGACAAGACTTTTTTTTTTTTCATTTTACATGTTTAAAAACAGATTTGTTACCATAGCAATGAAGAAGCTGGAGAACATTGGCCAGTAAAGGGAAAAGGACAGTGGGACTTTCCCAAGGAGAAGATTCCAAACTACAGGATAAGGGAAGGGAGATTCACAGTAGCTTCTTCATAATCTTACTTGACTCGGTTTTGGTAACACTGAGAGGAGGCATTTTGCCTCATGTATCTGTATTCCACCAGTGAGAGCTTAGGATCTTCTTGTCTCAGTTGCACATGGGTCACCCTTCCCTGCTGGGAAAGGCAGCAGATTCCCCAGTGCTCCTGATAAAATCAACAAAACAGAGCTGGGGATTTCAGCTGCCTCTACCCCCGATAAGAAAGGCTGCTCCTTTGTTTTAGCATCTGGTTTCATTTTGTGTCTTCTGAGACTATTCCACGGGTAGGAGAGGAGAAAAGCTTCCACACATTTAGGCTGAAATAGAGCATGGTGAATGTTTGACCTACCATCGGGTGAGGACTCAGAGAAGTGCATGCCTCATTACCTTTATGACACTGCAGTTTCTTTCGCTGCTCTGAGGTGCAATGAAAGGTGTTTGCTTCTCTAATTACTTCCTTTCACCCTCAGTTCCCTCTTTAAGGATGGAGGGGCCATTTCCTTCTCTAGTTTTAACTCTTTCCAGTTACCTATCAATGACTGGATCAGCTCTTTTGGTATCTTACATTTCACTTGGTGAATATAGTTTTCAAGAACTGTTTCAACTGACAGGTAGGAGTTCAAGGCGAGCTATCACTGAATGATACTGGCCAATATCTGTGGCCTGTATGAATCTCACTGTCTTAAAGTGGAAATATCAATACTTAACTTTAAAGGTGGCAAAAATAATGCATGTGTCTTTGGCATCAGAAATGATACCTTTAGTATATAAAAATGTTTTGTTTTTTTTTAAACACTTTTTAAGAGGAAATTCTTCTCATGAGGCATTGGAAATGTTACAAAGAATCAACAACTGGCATCTCCTCTTATTAAAAGGCTTTTGCACAGCAAAAGAAACCACCAACAGAAGACAGAGAGAATCCACAAAGTGTCAGGTGTCCCTTAGACAAAAGACTAAGATCTAGATTATATAAAGAACTTTAAAAAAGAAATCAGATCCCCTCAAGTTGAAAGTCTCAATCCAAAAATTGGCATCTAAAATGAATAGACATTTCTCAGATAAAGAAGTAGAAATGGCAAATAAATAAAAGAAAAAATGTTTACATCACTGGTCATTTAAGAGATGCAAATTAAAACAACACTAAGATTTTATCTTACTCCAGAAAGAATGGTTATTATCAAGAAATCAACCAATAATATGCTGGCTGAGCTGTGGGGAGAAAGGAACCCTTCTCTACTGTTGAAGGGAATGTAGACTGGTGTAACCACTGTGGAAATCATTGTGGAGATTTCTCACAAAACTAAATCTCGAGATTTTGACCTCTAGTTTGACCCAGATATTCCTCTTCTTGATATCTTCCTGAAAGGATTAAAAACATCATACATAGCAATATATGCACACTCATTTAATAAAATGGTACAGTTTGTAATCTAAACCTTGGGATCAGTGTCCAAATGTCCATCAACCAATGAGTGAATAAAGAAGATATAGTCTGTTTCTACACTGAAGTACCATAAAGAAAGATAAACTTGAGACATTTCTAGGTAAATGGGTGCACTTTGAAACCATACTCTTAAGTAAAAATCAGTAGGACACACAGGTTCAAATATTGCCTGGTTTCTGTGGTGTGAGATACTGATAATGTAAATAAAGACCAAAATGCATAATAGATATTGTGAAATCAGAAGAAAATGTTTAAATAGGAAGGCACACTAGGAAGGGAGAAGGGGAAAGGAAGGAAGCAAAGGAAAAAGTGAATAGAAAAGAAAATGTAAACAAAGCTTTTGTGAATAAGTAGGGGAAGAGGAGTTGAAGGACAGAAGGGAAAAGGGAAAGAAAAAAAATCAAGATAAATCATGTACAGCAACAAACTCTATACCATGAATGCTATCACTATGTATATCTAAAAATGTACCAATAAAATTGATCTTAAAAATAAAAGAATAATAAAATAGGCTTCTTGATGACAGATAGAATCGGGACTTGCTTTTCTGCATTCCATGGTACTTTTTATGTTCTATAGTATTTTCATATCTACAAAAAGTTGCCTAAATAGTAGTTTTCATGCACCCTCATTAGCTTTCCCTTGGTTAACATATATAGCCATAGAACATATATTAAGATTCAGCATTTTTTTAGGAGTTTATATTTATATTCAACTTTGAAAAAAAGAGATTTGTCATTGTTTCTTCAAATATTCTTTTGTGTTGCGTCCTTCTCCTTCCTTCCCCAAAAGAAAGGTATTCTGTTTATGTGGATGCCTGAAGTTGTCCTTAGTGTTTACTGGTTTTTCCTCATCTGTGTTTCATTTTGGAAACTTATTTATTATTTTCAGATTCATTTACTCAACCCTTTGCTGCTGTCGTGTCAGAAATGTCAGTAGGCTCATCCAGAGCGTTTCACATCTCCTACAAAGTAACTTTTGCCGCTTAGAAGTTCCTTTTCTCTTCATATTTTCCATATCTTTGCTTAACATGTTTAGTTTTTCTCTAGCTTTTACAATTTGTGGAGGAGAAACATGACAACTTTTAACACATTTGCTAGCTATGACAAGAGCGGTGTTTATTGTAGGTAACTATTTACCATTACTCAGGCTAGCTGCCTCTAAGTGTTCTGCCTATTGTCTCACTGATTAGAGAACTTTTCAGTGTGGGAACATGAATGTATTCTTCCCATACTAATTAATGTTCTCACTGATATTTATAGGTGACTCTTTTCTCACTTCAGGTAATTTCCTTACACACATGCACTGGTCAGTAAGCCCTGAAGATGTTTGCTCCTTAGACTTTGACTTTTGGTTCTTCTCTGGAGGCAGCTTTTCTCTTCTCAGTATCCGGCCCTGCAAACTTTGATCAGTTAACTCTCCTGGACTCTCAGCTATCTGAGAAAATTTGCTGAGTTCTGTTTGGCCTTCCTTTCCTGATGCCCAGGTCTGAAAATATTCTCAGCCATTGCCTGGAATATCTGTGTTTCTTGTGTTTATTTTCTGTATCTCAGGGGACACTATCACTATTGGCTGATTCTATCATCTTAATAACTATTGTTTTGTATGGTCTTCCTAGATTTTTATTTCATACAGGAGAATAAATCTGGTCTTTTCTTTCTTTCTTTCCTCTCTCTCTCTCTCTCTCTCTCTCTCTCTCTAGACAGGGTCTCATTTCATAGTTTAGGCTGGTCCTGAGCTTACTGTGTAGCCCAGGCAGCCCTCAAACTCACAGCAATCCTCCTGTTTCTGCCTCCCAAGTGCTGGGATTACAGGCCTGAACCACCACACCTAGCACTGTGGTATGTGGTATTGATTGCTGGTGAGCTTGAATCATCAAGCCTGGCATTGTTGTATGTGGTTACTGGGAATCAAACCTAGGCTCTTGCACTTGCAAGGCAGGAGCTGGAACCACTGAGCTAAATCTCTGGCCCTGGTCTTTCTTATTCCATCTTGGATAGAAGTAGAAGTCCCAGTGGGTCAGCCTTCCTGGAGGAGTAAATATTTAGCCTTTTGCCAAATAAAATAAAATAAAATAAAATAGAAATGACACTCCTAATTCTCCATGGGTTTCTTGCATTTCATCATATCTCCCAAGGAAAGGCACTGAATGCTTTTTTTACAGTCTATTTTTGAAGGTTATTTCAGAAAAATATTATAGTATCTCCTTCTGTAAAAAGGAAGACTTACTTAAAGTCTTGGAATACAAAATAGTGTGTCTCTTTGTAGCAAAGAATAAACATTTTTACTGCTCAGTGAGCCTCTGACTTCCTAGCCTCAGTGTTCTGCTTGTAACAAAAGCCATTGTGTGAGAAGTGTCACCAGACCTCTCTCATCATGATATGGGAACTGGGGCTGAGGGATCAGCAGGACAAAAATGCCACTGTCTACTTCTAGTTTTGTACATCATAAACTATCCTTTATCTCTGACCCACGTCTTATGCTTTCTACTAACATCCATGAAACTGTGGCAGATAAAATTGTGAGCATGTACTCAAGTAAAATCTAATTTCCTTCATCATTCCTCAAAAAAGCTTTCTCTTTCACTTGAAATAAGCTAGATCTCTGTAACAATCTAGATAGAATTACTAGAAGAAAATCCACCCATTTCTTTATGCTAAAGTATGTCAGAGGATTCAAACTTACATGGTTGGAGGATCAGTTTAGAGAGTTTCTGTAAATAGCCATTTTCATGTCTGAGGCGTGAGTATTCAAACAAGATATTCAGAAAGGAGAAATGAAGATAGAGTTGGAACAAGAACACTCTGAAGTTGTGAGGATAAATTGAAAACCACAGTGATAGTTTGGAGCTTGTGTCAATTGTCACTACCTTCAACCTCAAGTTAGTGTTAAGCTGGGACCCTTCATCTTGGAACAACGTACATCTGGCCTGTGAGTCAGAGCAGGTGAAGGAGGTTCCAGGGCAAGTTGGACCATTTGAATTCTCTGAAGTAAGCCAGGAAAGTGACAAAGCATGTGTTTTACAAGTCCCTAGTTATCATGTGGTGTATTTTTGAGTGTAAAAACAAATCTCAAAGCTGCTGCTTTTCCACTCTAATATTGCACAACAGAATCTTTAACCATAACTGGAAATACAGGGAAAGGAATTCTTGGAAGCAGAGCTCATCCAAGCCAAGTTGATATGTTACAGAGCCACCACAACCCCAACGTATGGGAGAAGAGGCAGAAGAGGGACAGAAGGAACTCTTGGGGGTGGGGTTCTTCTGCTGGCAGCGGTTGTTATCTGCTTCCCTCCAAGCTGCACTCTACCCTGTGGTCAGCCTGTTTCTGGGCAGTATTGTATGGCGTAATTATTTATCTACTTTGCTGAGGCAAAATGTAGAAAAATGGGAGTCGCTCTTCTAATGCTATAAAAAAGGAGAGAGAAAAAGCACAACCCTAAATAACCTCCTCAACTAATTTCTTGACCTGTATCAACCCTTGGCTGATGCTGTTTCCCACTAACAAATCCCCATCACTCCACTCACTGCAGCACAGCTGGCTTCCACCAGGCCTTCTAATTCCATTAATGCACTGGCTCCATCTTCTGCTCTAGCACACGGATAGAGCTCTATCACATTAGTTAACCACCCGTGCATTTGCTATGATGTCAGCTATGCAAATTCTGTAGATTTAGATTTTCGATTTTCTTGTAAGAAATTTTTAAAAGTAATATAAAGAAATGATAAAAAGAAATGACCAAATTTGTTGATTATATTGCTTAGATTTTTCTGGGGGTTTGTTTAACTTAGTTCTCTGCTTTTCTGACAAATCTATTTGAGGGAAAAGAGACAATTAAGATTATGCTCTGAGCCACAGGACTTCTAAAGAGTTATGCATTTTTGGCCCATTCAGCAGAGAAGAAATATGTATGAAGAAAGCTGATTGTCTCAGTTGCTCCCAAGGATGAGAAAGGAAGAGAACACCATGACCAACAGCTGCTATTATTATTTTGGGGTGTCATTCATCTGTGAAATTCTTCCCTTTGGCTCCATAAATTGCAGCAGTATTTCTTAGAAACCAGAGGGGGGCAAACATAGTTTCTGTGTCTAATTTCTTACATTGGCTTGAGACTGACTAGGGCAACGAGTAGCATTCAGACTGGCTAGCACACAAATGTTTGTCTCTGAGATGAATTTCCCAGTGTCTTGAAATACTAAGCCAGAAAATATAAATAAACAATATAGATTAAGTTTTATTCTTATTTCAGCATGGGAACAGAGCTCAAACTCCCACTGAAATTAATGACTTTTTAATAAATATTCAGTATTAATAAATTACTCAATCAGAGAATGCAATCTTTAAATACTTTCATTTTTTTAGTAACTGACAAGTCAATTTCTGGATCCTCTTGGGAAGTCAGACAGGATGCTGGCCAAATGTGACCAAAGAAATTTTCAGTCATGCAGCAACTGACTGGAAAATACAGAATCCCAAGTTTGATTTTGGCAATTTAAGTAAAATAAAAGAGAACAGGCGATGGTAATGGTCTTATATGTTAATGTTCTTACTATACACTGTTTTGAGGGGATGAACCTCTTGTCCCCATGCTGGCAACCCTCAGTACTTCCTTACCTTATGAGATCTTAGAGACTGAGCAATCTGGATTGAAATAGAGTTATCTGTAACATTGTAATGTCACAAAGAAGATTTAGCTCTGAGGGGCAAGTGGAGCACTTATCTTCCTGAAGAAGATGACCAAAAAATAATCCAAGGAATAAGAACCACTCTCATCAGTGCCTGAAGCAGAACTTTAAAAAACAAAGCAAGGACCTCCCAGCCTTGGGCAGCCCCTCACCATCCCCCTTCTCCCTTGTGGCAGTAACTACTTGTTCTGGGACAGAAAGAAATTAATAACTGTGTTGTATAAATAAAGTTTTTGACCCTCTGTCCTTATACGATTCATAAGACATTGTCTTCTCTCAAGGCAAAGTTACAAAACTGTCTGCCCTTGTCCTTTTTCAGTAAACTCACAGCTATGTCACTAAAATCATTCCCTTCACCTGATGATAAAAACAACAACAACAACAATAACAAAATAGAAGCAAAGCTTTTGTATATCAGGGGCAGGCATTGTATAGAGGACAGACCAATGGGGGAAAAATGAGAATCAAGATATATCATGTACAGATACAAATCCTCAGTGGTGAATGTGATCATAAGGTATACAAAATATGTACCAATAATTTCAGAGAAATAAAAGCAAAAATTCCCTCGAACAAAATGTATAAAAGCTGCAACTGCTCTTTGTTCAGTGCTCAGCCATTGTAGAGACAGGGCCTGCTAAGCTGGTGTATATACTTTAAATAAATCCTCTTGACTCCTGTTTGGCCTGTCCTATCTCTTGGAATTCTGCAATGCACTTACAAACACTTGCCCGTTGTTAATACTTTAGAGCATCTAAACTGTAACCCCTCTTCATTGGTGGAGGGAAGTCGGATGATGATGCAGTGAGGTCATGGGGGGAGAGATCTTACAGGATAATATTCCCAGAAAAGTATAATTACCTTCATCAATCTATTACTTGTGGCTTCCAAATCCTGATTGTTCAAGCCTTCCAGCTCTACCTCACTTTTTCTTTTATTGTTCCATTTACTAATCTTAAAGGAGTTAATGAAGTAGACATATTCATTGAAGAATCAATACATGTGTTGGGGAAGACAGGAGGAAGATGGCATTGATCTAAAACATTGTAATTGGAGCCAATGTTCAAACATATGAATATAACCAGCCACTTGTGATAGTCTTTCTTTATATGCAGTTTTGTCTAAAGTTTCAATCCATAGTCACTGATCTCTGAGGAGCTTTGATTTCTTTTTTTCTCACTGTACTTGGGATTGAACTCAAGGCTTGGCTATGAGCTACACTACCAGATCTCTCTCTAATTTTTTTTTTTAAATTTAGAGATAAATTCTTGCTAAGTCACTTAGTTGCCTACAGTAGGCTCAGATTGCAATTCTACCTCACCTTCCAAGTGTGCTGGAATTATGGATGTTCACCAACTTGCCCAGTTTTTGATGTTCTTGATGTGGTTCTAATAATTCATGCACCCAAATAGTTTCCCCATTTGTATACATACCAACACCCATAGCTGAATGCAACTGTTACATTCTTATAAACATACGGTAATAAAAAATTTAAGAATTCTATTTTATTTTAAATATTTCTTTCTCTCTAGTAATAAAAAGTAGTATCTAGTGTAAATGAGTTATTCATTTCAGTTTCTCTAATGGAAGAAATATATGAGTTAAGCAAGGATTAGGGTAATAACAAAAATCCATCTATGAAATATTGAAAGTAAGAGTAGAAGAGTTTGGAGTGGGAAGCTACAATTATCTTCTTAGAGAATACTTGACAAAAAATGACCTTGAATATTTGCAGAGAGAGACTAGATTTAAATCTGCTAGGAAGAGAAATGAAGTAAAGTTACTTTATGATGGACCTTTAAAATTATTTTATAAATATTTTTTGATAATTGAACAGTGCTAAAGCAATCACATTTTCAAATTCACAACAATCATCACATCTCATTGCCTTGTTTATTTCTAATGTTATTCTGAGCAAAATCCTTACATTCTGCAGATATGGTTGCTTGGGAGTCCCAGTGGTCACTCTGGTACCTTGTTATCATTATGTGCTTCTCAGCCCTTGAGAATACTTGATATCATCATTCCAGACATTCTCACATAGATGTTTCTGTCTTTTACAAGTGCTTTGAGATTTGATAATGAATCAAAGAATTTGCTTCTAAGGAAAAATGCATTTTATTATTATTCATGATGGAAATTTATCAAGAGCAGAAATTGATCTCAACAGGAGAAGAAGGAGAATGAGTTTTTTCATCTTCCTTAGGCTGGTTGTTGGTAAAGACATTTGAAGAGTGGGAGAAGGAGATTTTAAACCCTTAAGCCTTCCCTAGAGAGATTCTAGTTCCCTTTTCCAGAGATTTTTGAAACCTCTGCTCCATTTGCCACCTCTTCCTCTTCATTCTATGAGTTTTAGGGCAATTTTATCCATGATTATTTTGGAAAGTCTCCCTTAGCAAACAATGGCAACATCACCAGTTATATGAGCCAATGTCTTTACAGAGTTAATAAAATAAGTGTTAAGAAACTGAATAGAGTGATAGGCCAAATGTCTTTTATGGGTTCTATAAATCAAATGTTAGGAGGTGGGCAGCGTTATTATCCAAAATTGAATTTTGGAAGAAAAAATTCTTCAGTTGCCTCAATTACCAGGATATTTTTATTTTTCAAAAAGTAGCAAAATGTACTAAGATAGTAAAAAAGCAGTGGGCTTGTTTGGGTCAAAGCTTGGGTCCTAATTGCTCTCTGTAGCTGTCTTATATGTTAAAGGACATGATGATTCCTCTGAGCTTTAGATGAACTAGGGAAATGCCAAATCCTATTTGGTTAAAAAACATGCTATTAAAAATTATACTATTGGGTTGGGGGTTTAGCTCAGTGGTTCCTGCGCCTGTCTTATAAGTGCAAGGACCTGGGTTCGATCCCCCGGTAACCACATACAATACTGGGAGTGGAGACTCACACCCAGCAGTAATCAGTACCACATACCACAGTGCCGGGCGTAGTGGCTCATGCCTGTAATCCCAGCACTGGGGAGGCAGAGGCAGGAGGATTGCTGTGATGTGAGACTGAGGTTGAGCTCAGGGCCAGCCTGAACTACAAAATGAGACCCTGTCTCAAATATATATATATATATATATATATATATATATATATATATATATATATGTATGTATGTGTATATATATATGTATGTATGTATGTGTATATATATATGTATGTGTGTATATATATATATATATGTATGTGTATATATATGTATGTATGTATGTATATATATACATATATATATACATATATATATATACACACTATTAAAATTATGCTAATAACCTACAGGAAAAAAATATAATAGAATCTTATAATTCTGTTTTCATATTACACTCATTCTTCAATATTTTGGACTAAAAATGTGAAATACTATTTTGTTTTGACACTTCTTCTAGATTTATTTTCTTCTAGCACAAAATACATACGCAGACTGTCTTCTAAGAAGTAGGTTGAACCGCAGGAATATGTTTCTGGTTCCCTTTGATGAGTAACTTAAGAAGAAAAGAGGATTCTTTGGGAAAGGACTCTCCAGAGAACAGTGGTTTGCAGACTTCAGCAACATTGGAATCCTCTGCAGAGTCTGAGTCTGAACCTTCAGAGTAGCCGATGTCATAGATCTGTGGTGAGGTCTGACAGTGTGTATTTCTGACAAGTTCCCAGGCAATACTGGACAACACACTTGGCAAATCACTTCTACAGCGCGTTATCCATTCATCACTGAGGCAGTGATCTGAATTTTTCCATGTCGATCTTGTCATGATCATCTCTTTTGTTTCTAGAAGATTCTGTTTCTCACTAATAATCACATAAAATAGGAATCAAAAGGGAGATTACGCGTGTTTCTGGTTTGCTCCTAGTAGCAGAAAAGCTGCCAGTCGGGGTGCTGTTTAATGAAACCTGGGGCCCAAGAAAAAATTCGATGGTAAAAGAAGGAAGCAAAGCTTATGTATATAGTGGGCGGGGATTCCAGGGTGGGGAGGGGAATGGGAAAAAAATGGAAATTAAGTTGTGTCATATACTGGTACAAATTCTCAGTGTCGAGTGTGATCATGATGTGTGTATAAAATGTGTCAATAAAGTCAATTTTAAAAAAGGAAACAAAAACCAGAAAACGGACAATAGAGTAAACTGATGTTATCAGTCTCATTATAGCTCATCACTGTAGACACTCCAGTTTATATAAGAAAAGAGATCGGTGTATTTTGGATGGTACACCATCACTTTTTAGCAGGATAAAATAGATAATGTCCAAAAATAAGTTTAGATATGTTTAGAACCTCTCTACTTTTCCCAATAATTAATATTTATTATTTTCATGGTACCATTTATCATAAAATCTATGAATTTTTTCCTGTATTATGTCATGTAACCCTTGAGACAATTCTCTCAAGAATAAATATTATTTTATCTATTTTATAGAAAAGGAAATAAAAAATTGGGTAAGTAACTTACATGTGGTTAATATTTATTTATTTATTTATTTATTTATTTTTAAGTTTTTTGAGACAGGGTCTCGCATTGTGGTTCAGGCTGGCCCTGAGCTCAGCCTCAAACTCCCATCACAGCAATCCTCCTGCCTCTGCCTCCCGAGTGCTGGGATGACAGGAGTGAGCCACCATGCCTGGCACTGTGGTATGTGGTACTGATTGCTGCTGAGTGTGAGTCTCCACACCCAGTATGGTATGTGGTTACCAGGGATCGAACCCGGGTCCTTGCACTTGCAAGAAAAGCGCCAGAACCACTGAGCTAACTCCCCAGCCCAACATGTGGTTAATTTTTTAAAAAGTGGTGGAGGTATGATTTGCTTTCCATTAGGCGACACTGGAAAACCATAAAACACTTCTTTTTGTTTACATTGTGCAAAATGGGTCCATCTCCCATGGATAAATAGGGATAGCTGATGAATTTATTGAGTGCCAAAGAAGAAAGACATATTTTAGTTACAAGAGATAACTAACATATCTTAAAAGTGACTTTATTTTCTAGAAGTCAAATGTTGCATTCTATAAATGCACTATATTCTATTTGTTGTATTCTGTTCCTTAAAGAAATACTTTTATGTCCTCATCCCCAGCATGGCGTAGTAATTTTTTTCCAGCTGATATTCAAGGAACTACTCAGACTTTTCAGTTACGTTATGTAAACCTTTAGGCATATGTCTTGGTGTCACCAGAGATGAACGGTAAGAGGGCCATGCATTCCAGCTGTGCTGCTGCTCTGTGTAGGTCAGATAGTCCTTGATTTTCATGTTTGCATCTGATGATGGGGTTGAGCTTCAGTAGAAATGCTCAAATTTTTCTCCACCACACTTTACAAGATGGATGATTTTCATATGCATAAAATAATGTACTAATAAAGATTTGAATTTTTTAAAAAGCCAGATTTGGATGGAAATTATAAATATGTTTCGAGGATCCAAAGATAAATATTATTGAAGCTAAATTTTTTCTAACTACAAAAATTAGCAGGATGCCTTACTCATCCCATCTAAGATAAACCAATTGTCAATAGTAATTCACGGAAAGCTGGGTCTAACTCCATCCACCCCTTAACTCCAAGTCAAAAAGCATTTCAGAATGAAGAAGAATGATGACGTTGTCATCAAAATTATTTTGAATCCAATCTAATTTATTTTTAAGAAGAAATCATGTCCAAATAAAGCACATTCTCATTTCTAATAAAGTATGGTTGATATCATTCACACCTGCTCACCGGTTTGTGGATGAGGGCCACAGAAATAGATGATTTTCAGCTCATTTGCCAGAAGGCTTTCTGTCTTTGGTCAAGGATGCCAATCCTGAAGACTGTTGAGATCTTTTTTATTTTTTGAAAAGGAGTAACAGTGCATTGTCCAGTTTGTTAATCTAAAAAAAAAGGGTGTTGCACTCATTTCTTAAAGAAAATTTAGTCCTGACAATAAAGCCAAGTGCTGGACTCTGCCATTTTTTCCCACAGAAATGCAAGAGGCTGACTTGTCAAAGATCATTGCCATCTGACATAAAGATGGCCTCAATTCGAGAAGGGAAAATGATAAGACCATTGATTTTATTTATTTATTTTTCCTTGGGACTCTTGAAAGTCTAACTGCCAAATTTTTAAGAAACCATTT
Organism: Petromus typicus; assembly: GCA_004026965.1. Lineage (NCBI taxonomy): Eukaryota > Metazoa > Chordata > Mammalia > Rodentia > Petromuridae > Petromus > Petromus typicus. The sequence continues at coordinate 38,935 of PVIR01009349.1, read as the reverse complement.
GTACTCTTCATAAAGACAACACCATATATCCATTAAAATGTCCTTTTTAAGTATTTGAATCACTTACTATTTAACCTACTTATTCTGGCATGGAGGTTTCAAAAACAGGATATTCTCTCAAAATCCTACTTTACCTATAATGTGGCAAATCACAAGGCTGCTTCTATAATTTTTTTATATGGGAGTCTTGGAATTTCCACAGCTTAAGTTCTGAGCCAACGAAAATATACAGAAATTGAAAGCAGGGAATTTTTAAATTCTGTTGACTTATTACACAACTTTTCTGTCTTGCAGAGAGTTGATTTTAAGTATGATTGAACAGGGAGTTGATTTTAGATATGATTTAGGTATGGAAAGTTGATTTTTGTGAGCTCAGAAAAAAGTGGTAAAAATAGATCATATTTAGTGATACCACATCCTAGGAGGGTGTGCCTAAATTATCTACCAGGCTTTCCTGGACATTTACCAGTACAGGAAGGCCAAAAAAGGTCTGAGGTGGAGCTGAACTGAGACTGTTTTGAAAGTAGGCAGTTACTAAAATGGGAGGAAAATTCAATAGAAAATCAGGAAACTTGACTTCTAGTCCTATTTTCTTATTACCTAGCTGTCTGCCTCTCTGACTCTCAGCTTCCTTCTTCTTCTAATGGAGATAAAATAGTTATCTTGCTCGCTTCCTAGGAGGAAGGCTTATTTAAGAAGTTTACTAATGATTTTTAAAAAAAACTTAAAGAATTTAAACAATTATAGAGGACCCTGGAGTTAAGACCAGTCTGACACAGGAACAACTTAGGTCACAGCCAGAATTTTAGTTTTAACTTATTAATAAAGCCTTGAGCTATGACCTGCATAATTTCCATTCAGCTCATGCTCTCTAACATTCCTGTCTTTATCTCACTAATTTGCATACCTTATGGACCTTGACTCTTTCCCAAAATAGTTATTGTATCTATCCAAATTCAGTCATTTTTCTCCTGTGACCATTCTCTAAAATTTATCATTACCTACAGTATCTCTAGTTGAAAGCTTGATAGCAAAATTCCCATTTTCTGATCATCATATCCTTTTTTTCCTAATTTACTTACTGTACTATAGTCCCAGATTAACTGTTCTTTGACTCTATCTCGTTGTCCCTGTACACCACACTCCAGACTTGCCTTTATCTCTTGTTCTCTCTCCTCATGATGTGCTCACATTGGAGAACTCTCTGTGTTGGATAATCCAACATATTGTCATGCTGAATCAGCACTGCTGTCGCTAAACCTCACCAAAGCAAAGCCAGTGAGTCATTCCATAGTGTGAAACCTTAAGCAATTTATTTCACAGCCAAGGATTTAGCTCAGGGCTTCTAGCATCTGTCTGGCAAGCACTAAGTCCCTAGTTCGATCCCAAGTAAGTAACCACATGTCCCAGTGCCAGGTGGTGGCTCACATCTGTAGTCGCAGTACTTGGCAGGAGGATAGCTGTGAGTTTCAGGGCTGGCCTGGGCTATATAGTGAGTTTGGGGCCAGCTTGAATTACAAAACGAGACCCTGTCTCAAAAGAGACAAAAAAGAAATTTATGTCATATCATCCATATTCAATATTTCAGGACACTAACAGCTTCCTTCCAACCCTTTCTACACAGATTGGAGAAGCGGCTTCTGGAAGAAACCCCTAACTCATCGCTCTTCTGTTCAAGAATTTTGCGTTTCACTTAGTGCTGGCTTCCTCGTCCTAACTTACTATCTTCCCTCCTAGTACATTTGCTCTGCACATTTTTTTATTCAGTTCCATGAGAAAGTAAGCTGCATAAAAGAGGGAAAATGTCTGCTTTGTTTCCACTGTATTCCTGAGCACCCAGCACAGTGGGTGGCACAGAGGAAGTACTTAATGAATATTCATTTTGTCACTACCAGTTGTGGAAGTATCTTCTTTTTTCAGGACCTAGGAACTTCAACACTGTGAACAGCTGAAGGGGTTAACACTGGGACTTGGCTGCATATCAGTGAAACTTTTTTCTCTGGCTCTGCCCCGGGTTTCCCCTTGAAGGGATTTCCCTCCCTCTGCAGCAGGACCCTTTATAAAGAACTGACTTTCTATTTCACTCACACTAGCCTTTCTGGCTTTGGGAGCTGCAGACTCTTCCCAGGCGCTTTCAGATGGGAAGGAAATAAGGCTTTGAAAACCACTATTTTCTCATCACAGAAGCAACTTTAAAATGCTTGGGAAGATGGCCATGATCTATGGAGCTTCAAAGATATTTTGGATAGTGTTCGCAGCCTGTAAGTTCTTCTCGGTCTGTTCCAAATGTTAGCATTCCCTTTATTCCTGGTTTTATCTTCAGTCAATTCTACTGTGGTAGTGAAGAAAGGAATTGGGATTTTAAACAATAGGGAAATTTAATTTCACCAACCTTTTAATGTGCTGCTGCTGAGCTTTGCTATCTACTATTATGTTGTTATATTTAGAGCTGCAAATTAATGTCTTTAATACCTTCCTTTCCAATATGAAATAAATAATTTGGGTTCTATCTTAGTAGGTCTCTCTGTTCGGTTTCCTGTATTTGATAACAAGGTCAGACTTTGCAAACAATAAAATAACTTTGATAAATAGGCATCAAGACAGGAACTGAGAGTTCTCAGAAGTGAAGGTGATTCTGACACCTTCTTTGGCAAAGACTCCAGTGCTTTTTAGCCATGGTGGAGTTAGAAGCTTTTAAGGAAAAGGGCACCTGGGCCATACTTCAGACATTTTGCTGAAATAGAGAAGAAGGTGTAGGATACCAGGCAAACTAGTTTTAAATTTGTTTCTCTCTCTCTCTCTTTTTTGGCTACAGCTGCCCAGGCTTTTAAAATTGAGACCTCCCCGGAATCCAGGATTCTTGCTCAGATAGGTGACTCCATCTCGCTTACTTGCAGCACCACAGGCTGTGAGTCCCCATCTTTCTCTTGGAGAACGCAGATAGACAGTCCGCTGAATGCCAAGGTGAGGAACGAAGGCACCAAGTCCATGCTGACCATGGATCCAGTGGGTTTCGAGAACGAACACTCCTATCTGTGCACGGCAACTTGCGGATCCAAGAAAGTGGAAAAAGAAATACGGGTGGATGTCTACTGTAAGTGATTTAAAGAATCTTTGCTTTTCTCTCAGTTTTGCTTGCATACAGTTTTTAAAGATACGTTTTAAAGAAAGCTTCTAAGATGATATCAAGTCTCGAATCTTGGCTAAAAAACACACAGCAAGAAAGCTTAAGACAGCTGAGAATAGCCATAACTCAAGTTTTTACTTTTATTTCCATCTCAGTTACAAATGAGGTAATATAATGCTCTACCTCTCTGGATTTCAACTTCTTTAGCTACAAAAGTGAAAAGATCTAAGGTTCATTTCCCCCTACATTTCCACTTGATTATATCCATACATATTTACTTGCTCACGCATCTAAAAGATTTATGAATTGTATCCCACAGAGATTTTTCCATTCGTTTATTCTGATGTACTTTGGTGCTTTTAACATCAGTTTAAAGATTCCGTGGAAGATCTATCATTGAGTAATAGGTTTCCATGTGAAAGTTTTCTCAAATGTAATAAAAAATGCATTTAAACATTTCACTCCTTTGGCCTTGGTGTCAATGAACTTAGGGATTTTGTTGCCATGAAACTTGAGTGCTCCGACTCAAAGGTATTTATATACTGAATTAGGGTTGCTTCACAAATGTATAGTTTAGCAACCTCCCGACACTGCATTCCAACCCACTCTCAAGTCAGTAAATCAGGTTAGTACGAGGAATAACAAAACTAACCTTCTGTAAATCATTTGCATTTGGTTTCTGACAGCTCCTTTCTTTTTTTCTAAAGCACTGTACTCACATACTGACTGTACTTGTACATAGTCATTTCTTCATGGAGACCTTATTTAATGAGCTGATAATTACTTTGGTTTCTTTCCACTGTACTGGATTCCAGCTTTGCTCCATAACCTTAATTGAAATTTCAACAAGCCCTGTGTGTTGTTAAAGCTTCCCAGGAAACTGTGCCAGAAGGCTGCTTTCAATTACGCCTGTTGTACACACATACTTTATGTCTGTCTAGCCTCCCCAGTGCCGTGAAAGGTCTTTTTATATAAATACGAGGAAAAGTAGCAAGTTCTTAGATTACCTGCTATAAAACTGAATGGACTATAGGCACCATTCTTACAGAATACAAGAGAAAGAAATAATTGTTGGAAAATTAAAAGTGCTACATTTTCAGATAACAAAACACGATTTCTTTGTCTTTTGCCTGAAGTAGCAAATAAATAGTTAAAGATTTTAGAAAAAGAGAAGTGAGGATGCTTCTGGCTTTAATTATCCTGCCAGGAATGTCTCCAAGAATGTCTGTTGTTCATTATGTTGAACAGTTCTGTCACCATGCCATGTTTCATTATAATATTCTTTGGACCTTGATTTCCTTCTTACCATACAAAGTCTCAGATCCCCCAAGGTGTGACCGTGATGACAGTCTGTAATGAGAAAGGTAACATTAAAAAGGGTACAAGGAAATCATGCATCCTCTGTACTGGAAGGATCAGTGAAGTACTGTTTGAGAGACTAAATCTGACTTTACAAGAAGAAAAATCTCAAATTGAAGGATTATGCAAGTGTACATTTCTGGTCAATAAATTCCTTTCATAGGCTCTGTTTTCAGAAGCCAACTACTTCAAGCTGTTCTTTTCTTCCCTACCATATTTTGTATGACAACTCTTCTTGAAATGATATTCTGAGACTTGGATTCCTTATATGTAAAATAGATCTATATGTGCTCTGACTAAAAGAAGAAAATGTGATAGGGTACCAAACAGCAGTAATGGTATAGAGTAATAGGGAGCCTAAGTTTAAATGCCAGCTTGAACATCAGTAGTTATGTGACATTAGGCAAATTATACAGATGCACTAAGTCTAATGCTTATCACCTGTGAAATATATTCTCCATCTCGTAGGTTTATAGTGAGGATGAAACACAGTCATTTGTGTTGAATCTATAGTACAGAGACAGGCACCTATAAGTTTCAACAAACATTAGATTCTTCTCCCTTCTCTTACTCAAATAAGTTACAAACTTTTATACAAAATCGAAGCTGGAGAATCCTCTCGATGGCTGATTCTGATTCTTGCTTCTGGAACCCACCTTGCACCAGAGAAAGCTAGTTATGTGGTTTGTTATAGTGCATTAAAACCACATTGGTGAAACATTAGACTGAATTTCCATTGTGTTAAGACAGTTAAAGATCTTCTGAACGTGAACATAAGTCCACTCATGATTTGTCTGACTTTGCAGCATTCCCCAAGAATCCAGAGATTCATTTCAGTGGCCTTCTGGAGGTCGAGAAGCCAATCACAGTCAAGTGTCTGGTCCCTGATGTGTACCCATTTGACAGGCTGGAGATGGATTTACTAAAAGGAGATTTCCATATGAAGAATCAGGAATTTCTGGAAGATATGGATAGTAAGTCCCTGGAAACCAAGAGTCTCGAAGTAACCTTTACTCCTACCATTGAGGATATTGGAAAAGTACTTGTTTGCCGAGCAAAACTGCACATTTCTGAAACTGATTCTGAAGAATCAAGTCCCAAAGAAAGGGAGACCAACAAACAACTTCAAGTCTATAGTAAGTAGTTGTGTGATGTGGTCTAGTCTTTTTTTTTTTTTTTTTTTTTTTGAGACAGGGTCTCGCTTTGTAGTTCAGGCTGGCCCTGAGCTCAGCCTCAAACTCACATCACAGCAATCCTCCTGCCTCTGCCTCCCCAGTGCTGGGATTACAGGCATGAGCCAGCACGCCCGGCACTGTGGTATGTGGTACTGATTGCTGCTGGGTGTGAGTCTCCACACCCAGTATGGTATGTGGTTACCGGGGATTGAACCCGGGCCCTTGCACTTACAAGACAGGCGCTAGAACCACTGAGCTATATCCTCGGCCCTGATGTGGTCTAGTCTTTATGGGAATTCAAACTTGCATGTATAACACAACAAATTTGACCAAGTCTACAATAAACTATAGGTTTTAATCCATTTTTATTTTTTGAGAACATAATGTCTTTTCCTGTAGTTTAATTCAGTGAAAAGACAATGGATTTGGACTGAGAAGACTTACACTTAATTTTTGATTCTGTTAATTGTATGACCTTGTGTTACTCAGTCTCTCCATTTCTTAATCACAGAGGAAACAGTGTTACTACCTGATTGGGCAGTAGGAAGTAGGCTTAAATGTTAAAACATTTTTAATCATGTTTTCTGAAAGCTCTTACATTAAGCCTTGAAATATTGGTTGCATAGAGACTTGAGAAGATGAGCATTTATTCCCTCTCTCTCTTTCTCTGTGCCTGTGTATGTGTGTGTGTGTGTGTGTGTGTGTGTGTGTGTGTGTGTGTGTGTGTACATTAGCTGGGGAGAATGTGATGGGGCTTGGTTGCTTTTTACCTCCCTGAGAGTGCCAGGGGATTTGAGGCAGTCTTGTCCTAGGATTGTGTCCAAACATACTACTGTGCTCTATCTGAGAATAAAATGCTGTGTTCTGCTCTGGGTGCTATATTTAAAAGGACTCTTGTCAACTATTGCATGTTTAGCCAAAAGAAAATGTGATGGAAAGATTTCAACAATATTTTGAAAGGAACAGTCAAGATAGGATATATTTTTCCTGAGAATACCAAACTTAGGAAAGAAAGCTCTAATTAAATATTTGAAAGACAGTTGTATGTGAAAGATTTATTTTGTAACATCAGAAGACTATTCTATGACCCCAGAGTATAAAAGTTTGTTACACAGGAAAGATTTCAGTGTTGAGTTTAAAGAGGAAAAATTTTTCTAATAATTAAAAATGTTCAAAAATCAAGTTCACAGCCAGGTGTGATGGTGCATGCCTATAATCCTAGCACTCCAGAGGCTTGGGCAGGAGCGTTGCCTAGAGCTCAAGGCCAGATTAGATTAGTTAGTGAGTTTGAGGCCAAGCTGCACTAGAAAGGGAGTTCTTGTTTCAAAAAAAAAAATACAGTCAAGGTCATGGTTTTGTAAGGCAGTGAGTTACCTCTCTCAGAGAGCTGAAACTCACTTGAATGAGGTCTTACTAAGATGCTTAGGTAGGAGATTGAACCACTGAACTCTAAGGGTCCTTCCTAATTTCAGAATGTCTAAAATCATCTAAAAACATCCACCATCAAAAAGGTAGCTTAAGGTCATCAGAAGCTAAACTGACTATTTTTAATAATGACTCAACAGATTTTTACACTAAGTTGGCAGAATAGGTATGAAGTACATTATCGCTATGGGGTGGAGAGGGTGCTGAGCAATTTCTAACACTATGTACTGCCTTTTCAGTTTCACCCAAGAACACAGCCATCTCTGTGCATCCCTCTCCCAGCCTGCAGGAGGGTGACTCTGTGACTATGTCATGCTCCAGCGAGGGTCTACCAGCTCCAGAGATTGTCTGGAGCAAGAAATTGGACAATGGGAATCTTCAGCTCCTTTCAGGGAATGCAACTCTCACATTAATTGCCATGAAAGTGGAAGATTCTGGCATTTATGTGTGTGAAGGAGTCAATCCAATTGGGAGAGATGGAAAAGAGGTGGAATTAATTGTTCAAGGTGAGTACCATGTGAAGAAAAGGAAGATAAGGTCCTATCATGGAGATATGTGGAAAAATGACACAGGATGAATGCTGACATTCCTTTTCTGTGTTTCATTGATGATCCATATGGTTAGAATGGCTTTAATGCAAATATGTATTTATTATCCTCATGCTTCTGGAAGTCTTTTTCCCAGCATTCCACAGCTCTGTTTTTTGGCTTAGTTTTTAGCATGTATTATTCCTTTACTTCCTCAGTCCCTGTTTTCTCTTTTCCTCCTGTCCTGTGAGCATTGATGTTTCAAGTAACTAGATCCAGCGTCCAGTCCTCTTGTTGTCTCACTCATGATAGTCAGGAATTGGACTGTTGTATGCTGGTTATTCCTAAATTCACCTTTCCATTCTGTGTCACCAGATCTGTTAGTTCTATTTCAAAATCATCCCTGAAATCTGACTTTTTCTTCCAACCTCTTGTCACCTTATGTGATCATATCTCACATGAACTTCTGGAAGGTGTTTTTGTATAGCAGCCTTCACTGAACACCAGCTCTATTTCTGACACTTTGTATATGTTATCTGTACTCTTCAAGAAGTAACAGCTTCTTAAGTTTTACAGATGACAGAATGGTCTGACACAGATTAATGATGACATCATCTATTGATCATATACTTAGTATCTACCAGAAACCCTATATTCTATTTTATCTGTATTATTGCAGTCTTTACCATGACTCTATAAGGTAAATAGAAACTCAGGCTCAACATAATTTATAATTTTCTAAGGTCAAATGACATTTACAGGCTTATATTCATCTAAAACTTGGTGTGTTTTAAATTGTACCTAACCATCTATTATTAATTTCAATTAATATTTTAAATAAATTAACTATAAAGTATACATATACACAAGACAGTATGATGTTTTAATATATTTATATGATACAGGATGATTAAATCAGTAATTAGGATTTAATTTAATTTAATTTAATCAGGATGATTAAATCAGTAATAATTAACATACCTGTCACCCCACTTATTTTTTGTGTCAAGACATTTCAAATTTATTCACTTAGCTATTTTCAAATATGAAGTGCATTTTAAAAATTAACTATAGTCACCTTACTGTGTAACATAGCTCAAAAATTTATTTTTTGTAACTGAAACTTTATACTTTCTGGCCCAAATCTACCCATTTTCTTCTTGGCCAGCCTCAGCCTCCGTTAACCACCATTCTATTGTCTAATGTGAGTTTGATGTTTTTACATTCTGGATGTTAGTGAAATCAGATAGTATGTCTTTCTGTGTATGATTTATTTCATCCATGTTCTCCCGTGTGGCAGGACATGGCAGTGTTTTCCAAAGCTCAAGAGTATTCCATTGTGTTTTATAACTAGTTGCTTTAAGAGACCTCCCTGCCATCATTCTATCTCCAGGATAACCAACCCTATGCACTGATAATGAGGTTACTTCCTTGAAACAAAAATGGTGCCCATTTCTTACAATTCTAGCCATATCTCCTAAGATCGTCACAGGTAACTGCACCATCTGGTCGGAAACGACCTCTGCAGCTGCGGTGGTGCTCTGTGCCTTGTTCATGCTGTTCTCCTACCTGGAATGGCCTTTCCCTGCCTCCAGCTGCCCAAGTTGCAGGCACCCTTCAGGCCAAAACTTCCATTGCTTCCCAGTTCTAGAATGTGGCAGGCAGAGCTGCTTGCTCTCTGCTTTACATACCCGATAATTCTTATAGCCACGTATGTGTTTCTGCTCAGTTCAACACAGACTAAGGAAGAGCTTTTCTCCAAGAATCCAGTCATTTTGGGTGCAGAAATGCACATATGAAAATCACAGAGCAGCTGCCTGTGGAATCTTATAAGCTAGGAAGGAAAGTCATGCCTGCAATTTAGTCAGAGTCAAAATAATCTAAAAATAATCGATTTAAATGTGTCAGTCCACTAATCTGTAAGTTCTTAAAGTCAGGAATTGCCTGTGAATTTGTGCATGTCTCTGTGTGTGTATGTGCACATGCTTTAATGTTTGGGTACCTAGCATAGCACCTGACTTGATACAGTTGTTTTTCAGTAAAGATTTATTGAATACATGAATACATTATAAATATGAGCTGAAAACATTTTTTAAAAATAAAAACGTGGAGCCAGGCATGGTGGTTCACACCTATAAACCCAGCACTTGGGTGGCAGAGGCTCGAAGATTTCTGTGAATTCAGTGCTCACCTGGGCTACATAGTGAGCTCAGGTCCAGCCTGAACTATAACCCTGCCTCAAAAAAAAAAAAAAAAAAAGGAAGTGGAAACCAAGCTTATGTATGCAGGGGGTTGGGTGGTAGGGAGGGCAGAGGTATGGGAAATAAAATGAGAACCAAGATATACCATATACAGGTACAAATTTATAATGTGAAATGTGACTACAATGTACATCCAAAATGTACCCAACAAATTTAAAACAAAACAAAACAAAAGTTTAATCTTAGATGTTAAAAAAATTCAAATCTCTCCATTAATAGAATAACTCAAGGAGGCATTAATTTAGCATTTACAAGTGAACAGAAAAGTTATTATCCTAATAAAAGTGTGTGAAGCCAATCATTCATCCTGGAATTGTTCTGCCCCATCATAAATTTTTCCCCATTTCAATGTGGAAAGGAAATGTGTTCTGGGATTGGGGAAGATTGTTTTGCATTTTGCACCACATGGGATAGTAGCAGTCTTAAACGTCAAAGTACAATTGAACCCTCAAAGACCTTTTAGCCACCTAAAAGAGTTCCTCCCCGAGGACCTAGAGTAATATAAGAAGCCAGAACAGTTTACAGGCAGGAAATGGATCTGCTTAAGAAGTTCCCCATTCTCACACTAGCTCATGAAAAAAATCAAATTCTGCTTTTTGTTCTGGATGATCTCTCTTTGAAAGTCTAACATTGTATGAGTTTATTGAGGTAATTAGAGGAGAGCCTTCTTTGAAAAATATTAAGGAGTCACAAGTACACAAATACATGAAATCAAATAACTTTTCCTGGCACAGCTGAGCACCATGAAACATGCAGCTTCATGGGATAATTTGTGTGTTGAGATGTCTTCCATCTCCTGCCTACTATTTACAAAGAAGGGTTTCAGAGATCTTCTGTGGAGGTTCAGGTGTCGCTCTGATGATTTGCCCAACTGTTACCAGTGTTTTCTGGGGACTAACGTCAAGATTTGGAATTCACTCTCTTAAAATAGCAGCCACCCGATCAAAACCTGTGCACTTGAGTACTGTAGACTTTGGAGTTTGACCTCACTTTTCAGCTGTAAGCCTCAGAGATCATTGGAAATTATTCATATTGCAAATAATTTCATATTGCATCAAATAAGTTTTTTATATAATTCATGTTATCATGAATTTAACTTTGGCTTTAATTTAACTTTGAATTTAATTTGACTTTGCTTTAGATGTGACTCTCAAAGATATAACAATATTGTTGGAAGAGAAGCTCTAAGCATTGTCCATTTTTGATATCTTATCTAATTAGATGACTTTTTATAATATTTATTTTAAGAACCTCATTTAGGTCTTGCCTTGTCTCTTCATGAAGATGACCTGATTTAGTAATTTGAGTAACAGAGAAGCTGGAATCTTTATCAGACATAACTTGCATCAAGTCTTAATTTTGCCACTTGCAAGCTGGGAAAAACTTGTGAGCTTAAATTTCCTCTAGGAGATTTAAGATAATGGTACATAGTGTATTAACTATTGTTATTCTCTAATTATTTTGTTAGGAAATTTTGTTTTATTTTTCATAGAAGAGTGCTTTTTATATTTTGTTTATTAATATCTACATGTATTACACAAAAGTTAACTATCTATAAGAGAAAGAAGAGGGGAGGAAAGAAGAGTAAAAAAAGAATAGAAGGCAGGAGAAAAAGGAGAAGGCAGGGCCAAGGATTTAACTCAGTGGTTCTAGCACCTGCCTTGCTAGTGCAAGGTCCTGAGTCCAATCCCCAGTACCAAAACAAAATAAAACAAAAACACTCAATGCGTATAATATGAAGTTACAAATTCTCAATGAGGAATGTCATCATAATACATTCCTAAAATGTACCAGTAAACTTAATTTTTAAAAAAGGAGAAGGCAGAGGAAATAGTAGCACCAGTTCAGCATTCATTGTGAGAATTAAGTGAGATAATACATATTAAGTGGTCAAGGCAAACAGGAACAATGGGAATTATTTGATCTATTATTCTCTATTCCAATGATCTGATCAATGAAGTCACAGCAGGAACTGGATTATTGCCATGAAAAAAGGGTCAACTACTCTCTTGACAAATTTTTATCTATATTTATTCTGGCCATCTTATTTGACAGACTATTCTAGAATTATCCTTAAGCAATTTTGATAGTTCCAAGGTGGAAAGAAGTAACTTCTTCTGAGCCCAAATAACTGAAAGGAGGTCAGGAAAAATAATGAAGATAAAAGAAAACATGATGAAAGAAGAAATGACTTCTATCTGGTATTCTTCTTGTTTGTTTTTTCTCTTCAGAGAAACCCTTTACTGTTGACCTCTCCCCTGGACACCAGGTTGTCGCTGAGGTTGGGGACGAAGTTGTGTTGACATGTAGTGTCACAGGTTGTGAGGCCCCATCCTTCTCGTGGAGAACCCTGAGAGACAGCGCTCTGGGTGGGATGGTGAAGAGTGAGAGGACTGAGTCCACCGTGACCTTGAGCTCTGTGAGCTTTGAGGACGAGGATCGATACCTGTGTGCGGTGACATGTGGACGCAGGAAAGTGGAAAAGCAAATCCGGGTGCAGCTCTATTGTAAGTGGTTTTTAAAGTTATTATTGCTTATTTTTCCAGTTCTCTTAGAAGAAAAATAATTTGTGTTATGCAGTGAGATCCACTTGCTTAGAAAGGGAGGTTGACATTGTGTGTGGTTCCTAAATCACCAAACCGAGTAGTGTGAGACAACGTAAATGTTGTAAATCGTAAGTCTGTGTTACACACGGAAGCAGCATGCACAGTCCTTGCTTGGTGTCCAGCCAGGGCTGTTCTCTCTGATATGCTCCGGGCTTTCTGCTTCCTATCCCTTCTGCCTGGATGTGAGGTGCCCAGAAGTGGTGCAGACAGTGGGAGTCAGTGTCCATCAGATAACTTGGGGGAGACACTGCCCCTCAGATGTCTGAACTGATGGTGTGGCCTGAGTCTGTCATTTTAAAAACACATTTGGAGCTCTAGGGATTCAGCTCAGCGGTATAGCTGCTGCCTGGCAAGCATGAGGTCCCTAGGTGAATCTCCTATGTAAAAAAAAAAAAAAGGCACATTTGGAAAGCTGTATCTGAAAAATGGAGGAAACGAGACACTTGAATGGAAGTGCTTGAAAGCCAAAAATGGCTACAGGGAGCAGACTGGAGATGGGGGTGATCAGTACCAGATCAAGTTTCTGCTCAAGTAAAATACAGAGGCAACACCAGATCTTAATGTTGACTTAGGCTGCAAGCATGTACTACATACTTTTTTTTTGGCTCTTCTTGCCACCTACATGTAAAAACAACAACAACAAAAACAAAACAAAACAAAAACCTTAAAAAACAGGCTTTTACAACCTGTAAAAACAGGCATTACAGGTTCAAATCTTGAAGTGATCATGAGATTATTCTTTCAAGGTAGTTCCTCTGCCTTGTTTAACTCAGTGAACTCAAGAGAATGTTTTGTAAAGATTTCCACCAATGCTGTCCGAACTTGTGTTACATTTCAGGATCAAGTCCAGAATAAGAATATGACTGTAAGAGATTTAAGTCTCTCAAAGAGTTCTGGGCCCAATGTTGCAGGTACATTCTCAAAGGAAATGAGGATCAGTGGTGAAATCTTATTGCAATATGAAAATATTCATGAATCAAAATTTAACATTAAATTGTTATAAATTTAATCGTGATAAATTACAATTTCACATTTTGCTTAAAGGAAAAAATTAGCATTATTCATACCCTTGATAATTATCTGTACCTCTTTTTATTCACTTGCACAGGATATATACTACAAAGATGTTTTTGTTTGAGACTTGATCAAAATATAAGTTTTAAATTTTTAAAATTTTATTCCACTCAAAATATTTCCCGCACTTTGAGCCCTCTTATCCAATTGTTCTTGGCACTTTCTGAAAAATTTCTTTCATGAATATTTTTAGTTGCGCTGTCATGGCTGCCTTGTGTCCCAAATCCATTCCAAATATTTACCTTTCATGGTCATTTTGACTTTGGGAACAGGCCAGAAAATAAAAGGTACCACCAGATCGATCCAGTAAATAATGTACGTGGAAACATACTGTGATATTTTTCAAGACTTCCAATTGTCAACAACATTCTCTGTATTTTTAAAAAAATCTTACTTCATGATAACATTAACAAAGGAGGACTTTAGGAACTGCTTGAGAAAGTGGCAAGAACAGTGGGATAAGAGTGTTCAAAACTAGATGGGTATCTTGAGGGGAAGGGATGGCACTGTGTCTCTCACTACAATAATTTTTTTACTATCTTCTGTATATTTGGATCATCCTTTGTATATAGGTCATATTCTAAATAATAGGACAGTTCTTTTCTTGATTACAAATATTATCAGAGAAATATTTATGACTTGCTCCCTAAATTTCAAATTAGGTATTAATCCACCTAAGTTGAGAATGCCTGTGTTTGCTTGAGCCCAGGAGCTGCACAGCTCATGGAACTAAACCTAGATTCTGAGGCCAAAAAAAAAAAAAAAAAAAAACAGGTATTGTGGGCTGAATTCAATGACTTACTAGGTAGGATGTATGATGAAAGTGCTCTCCACCTCTGCAAGTTTCAGCTGTCTTAGCTATAAAATAAGTCATGTAATGCCCATTTATCAGACATTATTTAATTAAGATATTGAATTTGAGGGAATAATTCATACAAGTACTTAATACATCATGAAAAACACTTAAAAAACATACATAACCTGTTAGAAGCTGAGATGTCCTTAGAAAAGATCAGGCTGCGTGTTTAGCAAGGTAGTATCAGAAGAAAAATAAGAGGTAAGAACACTTTTTCATGGTAACTTAATGTACTGAGAATTTTTTATTTCCAGAGATTTAGAATTCCCTTTACAATTATGCACATTATGACATAATTTTCATTTAGCTATGCAAATAATGACATAATTTGTGTATTGATCATTCTACACTAGTTGGCAAAGCTGTCTTTTTAAAAGACCTTTTCCTGGGCTGGGGAGTTAGCTCAGTGGTTCCGGCGCCTGTCTTGCAAGTGCAAGGGCCCGGGTTCGATTCCCCGGTAACCACATAACAATACTGCGTGTGGAGACCCACACCCAGCAGCAACCAGTACCACATACCACAGTGCCGGATGTGGCGGCTCACACCTGTAATCCCAGCACTCGGGAGGCAGAGGCAGGAGGATTGTGATGTGAGTTTGAGGCTGAGCTCAGGGCCAGCCTGAACCACAAAGCGAGACCCTGTCTCAAAAAACCTAAAAAAAAAAGACCTTTTCCTTTAATAGTTTACTTCGCTTTTTCCTTCATGTCACAAATAAATGTCCCTTTTGCTTGATATTTGCAGCATTCCCTCAAGATCCAGAAATTGAGCTAAGTGGTCTACTCATGAGCGGGGACCCTGTCACTGTGATCTGCAGGGTTCCTCTCGTGTACCCCTGGAACCGCCTGGAGATTGAAATACATAAAGAGGAAACTCTGATGGGGAAGAAATACTTCTCGGAGGACATGAACATAAAATCCCTGAAGAACAAAAGCTTAGAGATGACCTTCACTCCTACCAGTGAAGATACTGGGAAAGTGCTTGTTTGTCAGGCTAAGTTACATATTGGTGAAATGGAATCTGAACCCAAACAAAGGCAGAGTTCACAGATGCTTAATGTCAATGGTAAGTGTATCCACGTTGTACTCACAGCTCAGTATGGATTTCTTTATCATGCGTACCAGGTCGTAGTTCACATAAGGTTAATAGTTAAAACCTCTGTGGAAAAATAAACTGAAAAGAAAATTAAAAATGATTATAGTTCTCTATGTAAAATAAAGATTATTTATTTTATTATGATTCTGTGAGTTGACCTTAGGGGACAAGCCAGCTGGGAAGTTCCTCTGTTCAGTGTGCTACCGTCTGAGCTCCTTCATGCATTTTCAGGCAGGGACTCTGCCGGGCTGGCTGGTCTCAGACAGATCATTCACATGACTGGCATGTCCAGGTCCCCTTTCTTCATGTGGCGTTCTCCTCATAGGAGTTAGCTGAGCCTTACTCTTGGGCTTACTCTCTAGAACATGGCGTCGCAAGAAGGTAATAATTAGAACTAGCTTCTTAAAGGCTTGAGTTTGGGAAGTTGGTAGTGATACTTTGTCCACCTTCCACTGGTCAAAGTGAGTTACAAATCCATCCCAGATCAAGAGGGAAAAACAGACTCCACTTTTTTTATAGAAGCGATTCAGATGAGTCGTGGTCATGTTTAATGTACCATAAATGCCAAGAAAAATTATCCATGGCTCATCCATGCCTTGATAGCAAGAGTTTCTATGGGATTTACTTCTGCTAGAGAAGATCCATGTTTTGTCCATGTCATTCTGCATCTGTTGAAATACAGGTGTCAGAAACTAAAGATTACAGTGAATCCAAGGCCCAGTTTTGCAATATTACTAAAATTTGTTGAAACTCAGTATATAATGTCAAGGTAATAGGTGTCTTTATCATTTGTAGTTGTCCCCACGAATACTACCATCTCAGTCAACCCCTCCTCTGTCTTGGCGGAGGGCAGTTCTGTGAATATGACGTGCACTAGTAATGGCCTTCCAGCTCCAAAAATCCTGTGGAGCAAACAGCTCACTAATGGAGACCTGCAGCCTCTTTCTGAGAATACCACACTCACCTTCATTTCCACAAAAGAGGAAGATTCTGGTATTTATGTATGTGAAGGGATTAACCAGGCTGGAATAAGCAGAAAAGAAGTTAAACTAACTATCCAAGGTAAGCAGACTGTGACTCTATTATTATTGCCAATATTTTTGGTTGTGTTAGTTATGAAAAAAAAACTTCTTTGAAAAAAACATTTTTGCTTTAACACGCACTAAGCATTCTTAAAATGTTCATGATGCTTCCTGTGCATAGAGATCTGCTTGGAGCATACCAGTCATTTATGCTGAAATTCTTTTAACCTCAAGGGATTTAGATCCAGGAACTGTGCCAGGAGTTCTAGTGACACTTATGAGACCCAAGGTAGTGTTGAAATAAGGACAGGAAGACATACATATACTGCTGATTATTTAGGATTAAAACTACCATATGGAGCTGAATTAGACACCGAGGAGCAATCTCACAAGATGACTGGTAGTATTTGCTTAGGCAGCTTTGTAAATTTTGCTGTTTAAGAACAGCAGCGACTATGTATGCCCTCTTATTCATCAGTCTGGTGGCATGGTACCACCAGAGTGGGCCAAGTCATTAGACAGATAATCTCCTTGAGGGTAGAGGACCCCCCCAAACTGACAACGAAATAATTGCTACTTGACACATTGAAGCTATAGACAGTTATGAGCAAAATCATGAAATGATCAATTTGGTTTACCCCCCTTCTCTTCTCCGTTAGCCATTAGGGTTACTTTCTTCATCAAAGTGCTCATTTCCCCTTGTGCCCTTTGATATTATTCTTACTAGTGTATTTGTGGTTTATTGTGATATCATGTTAAAAAGATATGTATTTTCAAAGAAAGACTTTGGAAGGGAAATGTACAATCTTAAAGAAAATCTTCAGGTTGGATGTTATGACGCTGGCCTTGAAGAAAAAGTGAGGTCACAAAATTGATGACATTAAGAGAAATCTCAAAATAGTGGTAGAATACTTTTAAGAGGTCTAACATTGAGGGAGATCTTGTATGTGGAATATTAGTCCAGTCCTTAGATTTGATAAAGAGTTGTGTTGTTAAGGCAGATAAAAAAGGCCATCTGGTTTTGATCTGGGAGTTCTAGCTTTGTGTGAAATGCCAATATTTGAGCCAGGTGGATAAAGAAGTACAATTCAAAGAAATAAAAGAAACATATTTTCTTTTGTTTAGAACATGAGCATTCACAACAAACCAATAAATGTTTTACTTCTTATCTTTAACATGTCATGTGAAGAGTACATAAAATGGCAGCTACTGTTGATGTCATCAAATGAATGTGAAACTGATTTGTGTTTCATTTAATTAGAGTTGCTTTTAAAATTCTCTTTTCAGTTGCTCCAAAAGACATACAACTTACAGCTTTCCCTTCTGAGAGTGTCAAGGAAGGAGACATGGTCATTATCTCTTGTACATGTGGAAATGTTCCAGAAGCTTGGATAATCCTGAAGAAAAAAACAGAGACAGGAGACACAGTGCTAAAGTCTGTAGACGGTGTGTACACCATCCACAAGGTGCAGCGGGAGGATGCAGGAGTGTATGAGTGTGAATGTAAAAATAAAGTTGGCTCAGGATTAAGGAGTCTAACACTGGATGTTAAAGGTTGGTGTTTTGTAATTTTTTATAGTTGTTCAGAGGGTCCATGACGGGTAGCAAATTTCTCATATTAGATGAATGACTTAGCAAAATGAGTGAATTCTGTGTTGACTGTATTTTTTAATGTTCCTCAAAATAACCAGGCACAGCTCTTCCGTCCTATCAAATGTAGTCAGGAAGTTGACACGAATCATTTGTGAAAGTGGAATTCCCATTTGCTTTTTAAAAAAGTTAACAATTCACCATTGGTTTCTGTGGTCTGCTTTCACTATGCTTATAGTAAAAATCAAAATATTAAAATCTTTCATACTCAAAATCTTTCTCTGAGACTTAAAAGGAAACTAAAGAAATAGAACTGGTGCATCAAGAAAATTCTACCCAGATCTCGTGTGAAGGGCACACTATGTTCTTGATGTGGAGTAACTGCACATTTTCTGGGTTGACTCTTTTCAAGATTATCATTAGAAGTAGCCATCTCAATCCTGAGCAACATAAACAGATCTCCAGACTACAGAACAAGTTCCTTTAAATACACATGCCCCACCATCCTACCCTTTTCTAATAGAAAGAAAGGGAAGGATAATGGTCTAGTCAGAGAATTTCAGGGGCCCCTTAATCTACTACCTCTCTTGCAAATGCTCGGCAGGCAACATCTGTTGATCTCATTGCTGTGAGCAGAATAAATTAACCTTGGTTAATCAATCTCATGCTCTTTGCAAACTGATGAGCTCCTACTATGTACTGGAAGCCACACTTGGTGATGAACATAATTGTAAATGCCGAATCTTAGGAGGTCTAACACTTGACTATCAATTATCGACTTCTTCTCAGTGTCAAGAAAACTTGAACCTACATCAGAAAACAGGAAGACTTTTACTGATCTGGCCAAGTTGCTCAAAATTACAAGCCTCATGATATATTTTCTGTCTTTACAGTACCTCCTCGAAACTTGACAATATCAGTACATCCATCTAGAAACGTTAAAGAAGGGGAAAACATCACAATTACATGTAAAACTTTTAGTCATCCACCTGCAGTGATTATCCTGAAAAGAGTTGACCTGGCCAGTGAAGTTACTATGTGTTCAAACAATGGAACATTTACCTTGCATCATGTCACTCACAGTGACTCAGGGGTGTATGTGATCAGTGCTTCCAATGAGGTTGGGGATGATTCTGGACGGATTGAGATCTCAGTTATAAGTAGGTTGAACTTCATTCCTGTTTTCTTTTATTCTCAGTGCCTCAGGCCATCTTTCACGTAGCTTAACCCCAGGAAATTGAACTCCTCTATTTCTGCAGTTCTGTTTGCAATTAATTTTTCTCTTTTAGAGTCATATTTAACTTTCTCTTTCTAATTGCCTTTTTGAATTGCTTTCTTAAATTAGTCACTTCCTTACTTGACACTTTTTACCCATTATTTAAATGAGCAACCAGTGGATATTGGGTAATTGGCTAGCAATTCATGTCCTAAATAATATGTCTTAAAATAACTGGATGTCGTTGAAAACGAAAAAATCTTGAAATTTTACTGGATCTTTTTTGAAAAGTTGAGCATATTGATACACTTTAGGAATACATTATGATCATATTCATCATTGAGAATTTGTCCCTGTACGTGATGTATCTTGATTCTTATTTTCCCCATTTCCCTGTCCTCCCTTCAAACCCAATCCTCTTGTTTTTTTCTTTTAACCATCAAATTTTTTCTTTCCCTTGTTTGCTTTTCCCTTTCCTCCAGTTCCCTTTCCCTTTGAACATTTTCTTCCTATTTCACAATACCTAGTGCACATTTTGGGCTTCATTTACTTTCCTAGATTTTAAAAACTAGTTTTGCTTTGTATTTTGTTGGGCTTTAAAATTGTTTTGTTTTGGCTTGAACGTATTCCACTGATGGAAGAAAAGACGGATTGTTATAATTTTCAGTGTTTATACAGCCAATAAAAAATTTTCTTAGCAGAATACCCTGGGAACATACTCAAAAGCAAATCTGAGATGTTTCTGCAGATACTTGAAGGAAAAACTGATAGGCAAAAGACAATATTTATTAAATCAAAAAGAAAACAATAGGGACAGAAAAACCTTTGGGTAGCATGTTATCAATATTGATGCTTTACCATAATTATGATGATATGTATTCCATTAAAATATCACTTATAATCTTTGACTAGCTCCACTTTAGCAGAGGAAAGCAGGAAAATGGGGCAAATTTTATTATGTATAGGGTGAAGTATTTTTCTATAATTTGAAAAAATTAAAACCATATAAGCTGATAGTCATGTTTTATCTGCTTAATTTATTTTTAGTGTATAGAAAGCTCTAGAAGGAATACAGTGATGACAAAAGTCAGATCACTAATTCTTCCAAAATGGAAGCAACATGTATGTTGTCATGTAGTGAAACTTAACCATGAAGTCACACAATGCTGTGCAAAATATAAATAAATAGAAGCCAGTCTTCAGGTCACACTGTGGTTTCTTCCTCAGATATTCTCACAAGGTTCAGATGTTAAATAGTATTGCAGCTGTCAAGTGATGGTTTCTAAAGTCTTCTGTAACACAAGGGTTGAACTAAGGACCTCACACATGCTAGGTGAGCGAGCACTCAGCCCCTGAGCTACACCCAGAACCTACTTATTTAAAAGTTTTTGCGTTCTGTTGTCTTCTGTATTCCATTCACAAGTGAGGAGTTAGAAAGAAAAAAAAAATTAGCAATGCTAAAAAATGTTTTGTGGGCAGCAGTTATGCCAAGTGGTGAGTCAAGTTCAGTATTGTGCCAAAACAGTGGTACACAAAGCTGTCTTTGTGAAGTTTACCATCAGGAGAGAGAAGCACATTTACCATAAATCATATGGGTGAATATTCAACTGCATGCTGTTCTAAGGCCTCTGAAGACATAGTGCTGTGGAGGGGTTGGGAGTGTGTTGGATTCTTAATTTAGATTAGGGGAGATACAGGTCAGACAATGCTTTTCTGAGTAAGTCATACTTCCGTGGAAATATGATACTATCCAGTTAGTTCAGTAAACTAACAGAATATAAATGTCAAAGAGACATAAAGCATATTATGATGCCTTTGCTGCAGGCATGTAATACACACACACCACACAAGCTGAAACATCCATGTTCAAGAATTCTTTCTCTTAATTTCTTATTCATAGTGTTTGACTAAAATGGTCATTCTCTAAATACTATAAGGATTTTCCTGGAAAACTGACTAGTTATCTTGATTTGTGATGATCAGAATCTCAGTACATTCACAGACATTTTTAATTCTCAAAACAAACATCCCTCTCCAATTTCTGCTTTGGAAAGGATCCCTAAAACTCAAACACTCTCTTCTACTTCCCACCTGAAACTGAATGTCTTTTAATTCAATTTTATGAAAGTCAACAGCTGTAATGTTTTAGGTCCATCAGGACCATAGCAACCACCAGGTAATTATTTGGATAATTCAGAGAAACAGGCATTTCAGGTCTTTTGGTCTTTGTTATCCTAATTTGACCCCCTTCTCTTTAGAGAACTAGTTGTACTGTTACATTAAAACTTGTATTACTATCAAATGATTTCTTTTTATACTAGACTTTAATTGCCTCTCTTTGCTTATTTTCTAGGAAGAGAAAAGAAGAAAGACTACTTCTCTCCCGAACTTCTTGTTCTCTACTGTACATTCTCCTTAATAATACCCGCCATTGGGATGATCATTTACTTTGCAAGAAAAGCCAACATGAAAGGATCGTACAGCCTTGTAGACGCCCAGAAATCAAAAGTGTAGCTAATATCAGAAGTGTTCAACCAGAGACACTATTGATAGACCCAAGCATCCCATTCCCCATTCCACAAGAAAAGCAGTGAGCTAAGTTCAGACTTCGCAAAATGCAGCAAAAACAGAGAGGGCTGGCCACATGGGCTATGAGCAAGAAGCCAGCAGAAGACTTAGTGCCTGAAAAGTCACTGCCATGGAGATGAGGTGACTGGAAGTACTTCCTTGACGTGTATATACAATAATATACTCTGTACATATGTAAAATACAATACAGCTATAGCAAGCTTGCTTGGAATAGCAGCCCTCTATATTGAGATCATGAGATCAGTTAAATGGCTTTGCTTGGACTGACTGTTAATAACTTAATACATCTGAGGAAAACTGAACTTTAACACTGACTGGCAGCTGACCCAGGTGATCTATGTAATGTTGTATTTCCTTTAACAAAGTTTTATTCTTACAAAGTTTATTGAAATAATTTCATGTTTTATGAAGTAGCCAGGGTTTTATATTTGTACAGGTAAATGATAAAGAGGGCACCGGGTTGGCATTCAGGTACTACATACTTTAACCTATGGCACACTGGTGGACCGACTGGCCTCTGTGTATGGTACTGGCATGGTACGGAGATGTTTTATAATGTCTGTTCCTCAGAATCTTGTGTAACTTCACTAGCAGAGATTTAAAATGCAACTTCTTATTTTCTTTTTTAAATGCTCAGTTTTTTATATAGTAAAGTGATAATTTCTGGAATTGGAAGGGCTGTGTGTTTATTTACTATAACTGCTTCCTTTAATTAGGTGGTAATTGTTCTTGAAATGCCTCTTAAAAAGGTGAAAGCTTCAGACTAGAGAAATAATAACCATATTCAAAATGCGGTCTGCAGATTGCTTTTATCAAAAATCACCACGGGAACCTGAAAACATTTCAGCTCTCTTGGTGTCTGTCACCCTAACTAGTGAGCTATGATACCTTCTTTTGGGTCTCTGGATTCTGCTATATTTTAATTAAAATATATCTAATAGTTAAGGTGAATCTTTTAGAGACCAACTTCCAGAATGCAGCCCAAAATCCACTTATTTATCATAAAAATTCCAACCCACAAATAAACACCTCTGTACACAGCACCAAGCTCAAGAAACAGAACACTTCCACTTTCAGAGGCTTCTTTATGACACAAACTGGCATGTAATTAACACACATATTGACAACTCTCATTGAGAAGTAACCAATACATATCCCAAATTATGTATCGATTGTTCCCTTGCTTTCTTTGGAGATTTTATACCTATATAGATATTCCTAAGTGGTACAATATTTACTTTTGTCAGGTTTTGAATCGTACATAAATATAACTAAATGATTTATTTGCTTTACTCTTACACTCAAAACTATGTCTTTATTGGGCTGGGATGTAGCTCAGTGGTGCCATACCTGCCTCACAAAAGCAAGGTCTTGAATTTGATCTCTGGTACCAGAAAAACAATAACAATAAAAAAGGCAATGATGTCCTTCTATAATTTATTTATTCACTCTATGATGGATATTTGGATCTTATATCTATTTTCTGTTATGAGAAAAACCTTCTAGAAACATTACTGTACATGTTCTTGGCTAACATTTGCAAGAATTTACCAAAAGTTCTACAATTTCTCTAGCATATATACATACTAACAATTTCTGGGTTGTAGTATACAGACATGTTAATGTTTATGGGGAAAAGCTGAACTGTTTTCTGAAGTAGTTGAAATGATTTACACTTTCAATAACAGTGACTAAAAGTTTCCACTATTGAGCAGCTAATATTTTCTGACTTTAATTTTTATTTCTTTACCAGTATAAAATGACTTCTTATAATACAGTATTTTAAAATTATATTTCATTGATTATTAGTGAAAGTGAAGACAGTTTCACATAGTTAAGGGAGCTTCTGAGTTTAGCATCATTCTATCTGTGAAATATCTGTAAATTTCATTTGTTTTCTAGAGGCTGGTAGTATTTTTCTTATTAACTCTCTCTCTCTCTCTCTCTCTCTCACACACACACACACACACACACACACACACACACATACATACACACACACACACACACACACACACACCCCTTTCCTTGGACACTAGTCTTTTGTCAGTCTTAAGTTATACAAATATTTTTACTGAATTTATGCTCTGAATACTTCATTATCCTGCTTGTGACCTGTTTGTGTCTCATTTCCCTTTTGGTGTCTTTTGATGACTATATATTTTTGTTTTGTTTTGTTTGTTTGTTTGTTTTTGAGAAAGGGTCTCATTTTGTGGTTCAGGCTGGCCCTGAGCTCAGCCTCAAACTCATATTACAGCAATCCTCCTGCCTCTGCCTCCCAAGTGCTGGGATTACAGGCGTGAGCCACCACGCCTGGCACTGTGGTATGTGGTGCTGATTGCTGCTGGGCGTGAGTCTCCACACCCAGTATGGTATATGGTTACCGGGGATCGAACCTGGGCCCTTGCGCTTCCAAGACAGGCGCTGGAACCACTGAGCTGAATCCCTGGCACCTTAATGACTATATTTTTAATGTGGTCAAATTCATTAATTTTACATTTTGGCTCATTTTTCTGTCAGAATTATGAAGTCTTTCTCTACTCTTACTCTATCACTCTGCTTTAAAAATGTTGTAGTTTTTACCTTTAATTTTTTCAGAGAATTTTCCCCTTGGAATTGATTTTGTATACAGTGCATAGTACACATACCATTTGATCTTTTCATATAATAAAAAAATAATGCTTACATCATTTATTAAAAAGTTTATTGTTTCTTTTCACATTTCTGTAATATTGTATCTTTACACATCCAATGTCCTTGTGGGTCATTTTCTGGGCTCTCAGTATTGATTTCTTAAAATGTTTATCTACTCTTGTGTTGATACTAAACTACACTAATTCATACTTAACAGAAAAAGCCCCCATGGGGAGGCAGAACTTTTGCAAAAGTAAAGGGAAACAAGAGATGGATGCAAGGACGGGGGGATTGGATGAGAAAAGAGTGAGGATGTTATGAACATGTACCAACTTCCCGCATGAATGTAATCATTATGTACTGAAAATGTGTGCTAATTAAAGAGAGAGAGGAAGACAGACAGACAGAGACACAGAGGGAGAGAGAGAGAGAGAGACAAAGAGAGACAGAGAGAGACAGAAAGAGAGACAAAGAAACAGAGGTGGGTAGGATTTTGAGGAGTTAATTGCAATTTTTTATCATAATAAAATTTTAAATTAAAAAACAATTTTCAGCTTTGTTCTCTGGGTTGATATGCCAATGTATACTCCAATATGCAATAAGGTACTGTTACACTCATTATAGTTTTACTGTAGGCCTTAAAATCTGGTAGTCTGAGGTTTTCAATTTTACACATCAGAAAGTATTGCCTAGGCTTGATCTTTGCAATCTTCATATAAATTTTATACTTTGTTTGCCAATTTCTATTTAAAACACTGCAGAAATTTTGATTAAGACTTCATTAATTCTACACCTTAATTTGGAAAGAATTATAATAGTACTGAGTCCTCTAGCAGAGTTATTAAGAATTCTATTTTTTGTTCTTTAATTTTTCAGCAATGTTTTGTTCTTTTCCTCATGTAGACCTTATACATCTTTGGCTAAATTTTAAGTCATCCATTGTTGTCAATACTATTGTAAGTAGTACTGAACTTTAAACTTCAATTTCTAATCACATGTTGTAAATATGTGGATATATCATTGATTTTACTTAATTGGGTATTCTACAAACTTGCTAACCTCACTCATTCCATTCAAATAGCTTTTTTGTAGATTCCATAAGATTTTCTACACAATCATATCTTTTACTTAAAAGTCTAACTTCTTTTATTTCAACCTATACATACTCTCTTTACTTACTGCACTGGCTAGGAATTTTAGTATAATGATGACTAAAAGCTGAGAAAAACAGATAGACTTTATTTCGTTTAAATCTTGAAGTAGGATTTTTAATATAAAATTCATTATTATCGTATTATAATATATTGCTAATAGTAATATTAACTGTAGATTTATTTTAGATGCTCTCTATTCAGTTGAATGACTTGTATTCCTTGTTTGCTGAGCGATTTTGTCACACAAAGGTGTTAAATTTTGTTGAGTAAATTTTTATGCATCTGTAGAGATGATCATATATAGTTCTCTCCCGTTCTTTCTTTCTTTCTTTCTTTCTTTCTTTCTTTCTTTCTTTCTTTCTTTCTTCTTTCTTCCTTCCTTTCTTTTTGCTTTAGCTTTCCAGAGTGCTGGTATTATACCCATGCACCACTAAATCAAGTTTAATTTTTTTAAAAGACTAAGTGAAAGGGTATTTAATTCTTTTTTGATGGTACCAAGGATTGAACTCAGGATCTTGTGCTTGTGAGGCAGGCATGGTGCCATTAAGCTAAATCCCCACCCTTCCAGTTTAATTTTTAAATATTAATAAATTGTTTTCATTACTGAGATGTCTCAATTGGTCATGGTATATTGCCTATTTTATACATTTCTGGATTTAATTTGTTAAAGTTTGTCAAAAATTTCTGGGTGATAATAAAGAATAAAGACCTGTAGTTCCTGTAAAATCTTTGTCTAATTTTAGCATCCACATATTAGCCTCATAAAATGAATTAGGAGGTAATTCCTCGTCAAATTCCATGGAGAGTATCTAAAATTATATTATCTCTTCTTTAAATGTCTTATAGTATAGAATTTATTTATTTTATTTTTTTTAATAAATTGAGTTTATTGATGCATTTTAAGAATACATTATAATCATGTTCCTCATTGGCAATTTGACCTGTACCTAATATATCTTGATTCTTATTTTTTTCCCATTGTCCTGCCCTCATTTCCAACCCCCAACTCCTCTATATACATAAGCTTTGTTTCAATTATTTCCTTTTTACTATCACATTTTTTTTTTTTTTTGCTTTCTTTGCTTTTCCTTAACCCCCACCCAGTTACCCTTTACCTTTGGGTATTTTCTTCCTACTTCACAATAGCTATCACATGCTTTGGATGCCATTTACACCTAAATTTCTCCCACGAGGAAAATGATATGGTATTTACACATTTGTGTCCTATTTATTTCACTTATGAGTATGGTCTCAAGGTGCAATCATTTACCTATAAATGTACATTTAATTATAAATGTCTCTAATTCATAATTCTTTATGGCTGACTAATACTCTATTTTAATGTAAATATATTTAATGTAAATATATATATATCCCCTTTATTCAGTCCCTGGGCACTTGGGCCATTACTAAGATTTAGCTATTACAAGCTGAGCTCTTAAACACGGTTGCACATATGTCACTGTGGTATGATGCTTTCAATTTTTTCATGACTATACCTAGCAGGGAAATAACAGAGTCAAATGAGTACTTCTCCTAGATATTTAGTGGAGAGATTGGTCAATAAGTTTGGACCTTTCTTTTTTACTTTATGTATTTCATGAGATGATATTCCTGTAAGTATTGTATTCACTACATGTCACAAATTTTGATATGCAGTTCTCAATTAACTCAAAATTTTTCAAGTTTCCTTTCCAGAAAAATGCATTATTGAAAAAAGTATACGGAAATTTTCTATCCAGTTATTTTTCTATCAGTTAATTCCATTTAATTAATTAGTGGATCTACTTTTATGACTAATGAATTTATATGATTTTTAGTTGTTCAGAATATACTCACTTATCTTGGTGAATCTTCTCCACATTTGTAAACAATATGTTTTCTCTTGCTACTTGTAGAAACCACTACAAATACAGTTAGTTCAAGTTCTTGTTTAGTGCTTTTTAAATGTTTTATAATTGAATTTATAAATTCTGTCCTGGGAAAAGCAGGACAGAAGTACAGTAAGCAGCCATCTGCTTCCCTGCTGCAGCTTTGGGAACTTGAGGCAGGCCTGGAAGCTTTTAACCCGGTTTCCAGAGCCAGGTCCTAGCAGTCACTTCTGCTCTGGAGCTCCATGCTCAGTGAAAGGGTATTCCAGCTGTTAAAGACATAGCCTATATGTCCACTAATCATCAATTCTCAGAAGTCAGGTAGACAGACTAAAGAACTAGACCACAGGGCTGGGGATTTAGCTCAGTGGTTCCAGCACCTGTCTTGGAAGCGCAAGGGCCCGGGTTCGATCCCCGGTAACCACATAACAATACTGGGTGTGGAGACTCACGCTCAGCAGCAACCAGTACCACAAACCACAGTGCCGGGCGTGGTGGCTCATGCCTGTCATCCCAGCACTCGGGAGGCAGAGGCAGGAGGATTGCTGTGATGTGGGTTTGAGGCTGAGCTCAGGGCCAGCCTAAACCACAAAGCAAGACCCTATCTCAAAAAACCTAAAAAAAAAAAAAAAAGAACTAGAGTACAGTCCACTAACAAAGAGTTGGAGAGAGATTCTGCAATATTATTAGTGGCAACAGCTCAAACTGAAAACCTCCCAAAAGTTTATCCTTAGATCAACGAATAACAAGCTGCGGTATTTTCATGCAAAAGTATACTAATCCACACTATAAGTAATAAACAACTGATGCATAAAGCAGCATGAATGAATTCAATAATCATTATGATGAATGAAAGAAGCCAAAAAAAAGCATATATTGTATGTGTATTATAAATCTGTTTAAAAGTAATTTGTGTGATGATGTCACCTATGTAAAATTCTGTAAAATGCAAATTAATTTATATTGAAAGAAAACAGCAGATCAGTGATTGGCTTGAGACAAGACTGAAGGGATGGGTTAATTACAAGGAAATACAAGGAAAGTTCTTGGGATAATGAATAGTTGATAATATTAATTGTGGTGATGGACCCATGAGTTTCAAAAATGTCAGATTCAGAAGTTATACAAGTCCTTGGTGTTCCGTTTCTGTTAATCATACCTATATAAAGCTATATGATTATAAAATATTTTAAGATAGTAACATATCATATATGCATTTAGCTCATACAGCAAAATTTATAAATTATAGGTACATTACAAAAAAATTAAACTGGTATTTTAAAAAACTGAATATTTTATATAATACAAACAAAATGGTGATCTTCATTTTTAATTTTCTTTGTGCTTTTAAATCCTACCTCTTCTCTCACAAACCCCACAATACAGCATGGAGATTTTAGATTGGTGTAAAAAAGCAAATAATACACATTAGCTACCTTTCTGTCCTCCCCTGCCCACCAGAAGTCTGTGGACTGGAGGTTTGGCATTCTGGTGAGGAAAAGCAGGACAGAAGTACAGTAAGCAGCTATCTGCTTCCCTGCTGCAGCTTTGGGAACTTGAGACAGGCCTGGAAGCTTTTAACCCAGTTTCCAGAGCTGGGTCCTAGCAGACACTTCTGCTCTGGAGCTCCATGCTCAGTGAAAGGGTATTCCAGCTGTTAAAGACAACTTCACATTTATATAATGCACCAGAGAAGTTCAGAAAACATCAAAAGAGGGGAGCCCAAGATGTCTACACTGGAAGTAGTTGTAGAAACTAGTTAGCAGATGATTTAATGCCTGTAAGGAGCTTTGGATGAAACTGAAAGAAAATTGTGATAAAGAAATACACATGATGCAGAAAGACTCCAAGAATTCTCCACCAAAAATCAACAGCCAGAAGAGTAACAGAGTCTTACATGAAACCATAAAGCTGAAGATCAGTTAAGCACAGGGCCGTGCCAAAGGAGCAATAGTGGGAAAAGCAGCCACAGTTCAAAAATACCTGACAGCAGAATCTTCACCTTATCACAGAGTTTATGAGTGAAAAGAATAATCTTCAGGAAGAAAATAAAAGCTTTCTGAACAACTGCAACATAAAATGGAGAATGATCAACAGCAACAAATGATTGAGCATGAATGTGAGGAAATATCCTCGTTTTCCATTTTCTGGCATTAATAAGCTATAAAGAAAGGAGAATCTCCATGTCCAGTACATGGAAAACAAATACTAAATTTGTTTTAGTATAGCATTCTGTGTGTACAAATGAATTAAGAAAAGATTACAAGGCCTCAATTCATTCACAACACAGCCTTGATGAAAAGGAAATCACAGTAGCTGATACTTAACATCAAAATGATATTCCAGGACCAGGGACTTAGCTCAATGGTTCCAGTGCCTGCCTCACAAGAACAAGGTCCTGAGTTCAATCCCCTCTGCTAAAAACCCCAAATCTCCAAAAACAAACAAACAACAATAACAACAAAATGAAGCTTCAATGGCTAAACACAGGGAACAAGCAATTACCCCACAGATAAGTCACCTTTTAATTTAGCTAAAGTTGTTGCTGAAAGCTTGGGCTTGGTTTTCCTTCAAGAAGAGTTTAAATGTTCTTGATGATGAACTCGACCTCTGGCTGGAAGATCACAAGAAACAGCCTCTTGAGGATCCATGAGAAACACTGAAGATTAAGATTTTCAAATTCTATTTAACTCTTTGTCAATAAAAGACTCTTCTTCAAGAAAAATTGACAACTTGGATGTCATCTCCTGTACCTGGAGCAACATCTAAAATGAAGAGTTGCTCGAGTTTGAATACAAATTTGTCCCTTTCTCTTTTAGACACGGGGAAACAAAGCCATCCGAAAACAATGCCTACAAGAACCAAGGGGTCACAGGGGCAATGGGGAGGAATAAAAAAAATTGCATAAATGAAGGTGCAAAGTTTCAGTCTTTAAAAGAAAAAGAACAAAGAGACAACACTGACTTTGCAAGGTGAAGGGATCATTGTGACTCACTCCTCAACTGAATTGTATTCATTTTAAATGCCTTTCTCAAATGAAAATTTCAGCCTGTGTGAAATGATTCCTAAAATCAGAATTTGTAATTAAGAATGTTATGACTACTTTTCTTTATTCTAACTTGCATGCAATTAAAATTCATTGAATTATGAGTTCATTGCATGTTATTGTGCTGAAAAATCCAACAAGAGCTGCTATCACATATAGAATTTTGAATTCATAATGAAAATGAACATTATTATTTTTGCTTGAAGTCATATTTGGTAATTAGAAATTTAGGAATATAGTCAGGTGTGGCTTAATGGTAGGGTGATAAGTTGTCAGAAATGCATCATTAGGTGATTTCGTCATTGTGCAAATGTCATAGAAAGTACCTATGCCCTCCAGATGAAACCGACTACTACATACCTACATATAACCCATTGCTCTATGTGGCTCACTTAGTATGAGTGGAGCTTGCAGCACTGAAAGTTTCTGCGGGTAAGTCAGTGAGTAAAAGTAGTTAGCATGAAAGTGCTATTCTAAACATGAGCTACACCAAATTTACATAAAAATTTTTCTTCAATATAAATTAACCTTAGGTTACTATACTTTTAAAAATTTACCTTTTTTTTTTTAGATTTCTCTATTAACTTTATTGGTACATTTTACATAATTATTATGATCACATTCAACATTAAATATTTGTACCTATACCTGACACATCTTGATTCTCATTTTTCTCTTTCCTTTCCCCACCCTACCACCCTCCAATCCTCCATATACAAAAGTTTTGTTTCCATTTTTTGTTTTTAACTATCAAATATTTTATTTCTCTTCTGTTTTCTCCTACTCCCCCTTTACCTCTTCTTTGTGAACATGTGAAGAAGAAAGTAAATTTAACTTTTAAAAACTTGTTGATTTATATATTTTATCTGTATTTTTTACTTTTTAAAGTATTTTTTATTTTTTAAACATCTTTTTGTTAAAAAAAAAAAAAACAACAAGACACATGCCCATACACAAGCTTCCACTGCCCAGCATCGGCATTATTAGCATCGCTGTGGCCTCCTCCACCGCTCCTCCCACTGGACTGTCCTCAGGGGCTGCCACTCAAGGAGCTGCCGTGTCCTGTGAGAACTCTTCCTCCCGCATTGCCACCTGAAGCATGCGAAGGACTTATCTAAGGCTGTTCTGCAATTAAGTATTTTTCTTCTCACTAAGTAGATGGAGAGTGTTAATGTTATGCATATAGAGGGTCGGGGAGGTTTGCAGGGCAGGGGGGAGAGGGAAAATGACAATCGAGTCATGTCATATTCTGGTACAAACTCTCAGCGTTGAATGCTATGATGATGTGCATTCATAATGTACCAATAAAGATCTGAATTTTTAAAAAAGTCTAGTTTATAAATATAAAAAATACTAGTAACATAGTCATTATCAGGTAGCGTATACTTACTGCACCTGACTGCAGGTGATACGATTTATATGCCTGTGAGTGTGTTTATGTCAGCTCAGAGCAAACGTGCACAGGTTGCATCTAAACGTGCCTATGACGTTTCTGTGAATCGGGGGATTCTGGCTTTGTTATCTTGTTGCTGGATCACAGTTATATACTAGCCATTGTACATCAGTGATTGAACATCATCGTGTGGCATGTGACTATATTCACTTAAATAACAGCAGACTCTTCATTGGAGCTTGTTGTCAACTTTCCAAGTTTACAAACATTTATACATGATGATGAATGTGGACAGATGAGTTCATCCTGCTTTGTGATAATCTATAAGACTCTGCTTCTTCTTTGTTTGGGTTCCTTCCGTCTGGGTGCCCACATCACTCTCCAGTTAACTCTTAATGTGACACAAATGCATCTTCTGTGGCCCCTGAGCAGAGCTGTTTCCCAAGATCTCACCGTGAACGTATATGGGGAGAGGGTGGTAGGGTGGGTAGGGCTATGGGAAAAAATGAGAATTAAGTTGTGTCTTATACTGGTACAAATCCCCATTATGGAGTGCAATCATGATGTGTATATTTAATGTACCAATAAAGATAAAAAAAATAGAATACCAAGTGCTGGGTCCTTTCCCAGACAGACTGCGGTAGGATTTCTTTTATGGAACCTAGAAATTTAAATTTATGATAAATATCCTTGGGAATCTTCATGTCTGTTCTAATGAGACAAAGAACTAAACTATCTGATCGATTGTCTTTTAGAAGGCTCTGACTGAGCCTTGAATTTTGTAAAGTTTTCACCTATCTAACTAACATTTCCTCCTTTAATCTGCAACTATCTGAATTTTTTGGAAAACCTGATTTCTCATTCAAATATTTTTTTCCTAGTTTTAAGTCATCTGTCTGTACTAGCACTGATAAGATTCTAATTTTTCCTATCTTAAAAAAATTAACAGAAATTTTCCAATCCCCTATTCTCTTCGAGTTATAGCCCTATTTGACTTTTGTTTTCACAATAAGATTCCAGACAGGATGGCTATAACATGAAATAGGTTCTTACTTGGCTCCTGAATTTGTTTCTACCAAAGTCAGTAATACTGTTTTAACTTATTTATTTGGAGTAATTTTGAAATATGAAGGCATTTTCCCTAATACCTCATTTCTATCAATCTCTCCATTCACCATTTGTTGTTTCGTGGAGGCAGAGAGAATTCAAGTATGAAAGGACCATTGCTCAATTTTAAATATCAAGCCAGATGTGTTTGAATTCCACATCAGAGTTCTTTGAATTCACAGGAAAATGACAGTTTCAGAAGGCAGACTATTCAGATGCATTAAAACACTTCGCTACATTCCAAAAATTTCCCAAACATAACAAGAGCTCCCAGCTCTAATGCAATAAACTACAGTATGAAGAAGATAAATGATGTGAGGAAATCCTTGGCATAAATGAAGAGAAAGTTCCGGTAGGGCCAGAAGAGGAGCCAAAAAGGAGAAAGAACTGTCAGGAGATGAGCCACATGTGTCCTTGTCATTTAAGGAAGGGTGGTGTCTTGGAATTGCTCAAAGAAACTTGGAAAAGTTAAAGATTCCTAAGGCGTAGGCCCCTCCCTGCCTCCGCAGTTTAAGCTCCTCAGAGAAGACTTGAGTTCGGTATTTTCTGAGGGTCTGAGCATAATAGAGTAACACTGGTGTGAAGGACTATGGGAAAGAATGCACCATTAGATTGGAAGGACGCATTCTGTATTATATGGCATAGCAGCTTGGTATATTTAACAAAAATCTATTATACATCTTAAAATAGAAGATTTTGAATATATTCACTATTAAGAAATAAAAATTTAAAATGACAGATAAGCCAATCACCCCTAGTTGATCATTAATCAATGTATGCATAAATGAAAAATTGATAAAGTACCTCACAAATAGGTACAAATATGTGTCAGTCAAAAAAGTAAAATCAATTACTAAAAACTATATAAAATATCAGTTATATGTTTATTTTTACCATCTAATTTCCATAAGTATATTCACTTTCTATTTTTGAATAAAACAACAGTATAGTCAGTCATAGAGTGAGTATGAAGATGTGCCTCAGATCAAGAAGGTGCTATATGAAGAGCTGAAGTTTGCAAAAGTACTCTTGGAGTAGCTGCCTCTTCCTGGTGCTGTGTGTGGGATGCTGGAGTATGCAGCATATGCTTCTCTCTGCTGGGCTGATAAATTTTTATTAACATATAGACTGTTTTATTATTATTATTACTTGCTATTATGAGTAGGATTTTTAGTCACTTTGCTGAGTGGGTACTGAGACACGGGGTTATAATGTACTTGGAATAGGAGCTGAGAGGGGATAAAGTGATCCCAAGGCATTATTTGTATCAGGTTGAATGATATAGATTTGCCCAATACCAGCAATTCTCATGACTTAATTTTCACGTTAGTGTGTTAGGATTACCCACTGTATAACAACTACAATGAAATTCAAGGGTTACACAAGAGTCAATTTATCATGGCGGTGATATTTTGGGCTGACTTGGGTCATTTAAATGAGTTTGGATTATTCTTCTCTGGTACCATTGCTAGAGTCAGTATTGCAGGGGCTCGGCTGAATTTGAAACATACCAGATGCTATGGCTTGTGTTTAGTTGTCCGCCTAAAGCCTCATGCTTTTTCAGAGATGGCTGAATCTAGAATGTGTGATTGATTTATAGTGGGGCTAGATCTGAGGGCACTGTGATTATGGGCATGAGTACCATCTGCTCTAAGTAGCTGAATAAGATGAAAGGAGCAGAAAGACGCAGTGAAGGTCCCTTGCTGCTTCTGCTGTTCTCTGTCACCCTGAACTATTACCCCTCTGCCACAATGCTTGGGAGCCAGCCAGTCATGGACTGAAACATCTGTGAAGTGTAAGTAAAATAAACCCTTTCCCCTTTAATTTGGGGCCTGGGTATTGAGAGAAAAGTAACTATGATACTCAATAAGTGCATTCTGTGGCTCATAACTGGGGCTGACTGCTGGGCACTCAACTGGCTGTCAGAGAGCATAATAGATTTCTTACAATATGGCTGGAGTTAGTGTCAAAACTATTACTTCACTGCATCCTACCTGTTAAAGCCAGCTTACAAAGCCAGAAGACTCTGAGGTTGGAGTGCGAGCTGAGTCTCACTTCTCAGTGTATGTAGAAGCATGCACCCAGAGAATACAGCAGAATTATTGGGAGCCATTTTTGGTGACTAGTTACCACAGAAAACTTTTCTCTATGGGATATAAGAGAGCTGAATCAGGGTAGATCTACTCAAAGATAATATGATAAGTGAGTGATATAATTCAGATGCTATGTATATAATCCCTTAGATTGTGCCAATAAAACAATAATGCACAAAAGAATTCTGTGACATGAAAATGTCTAAAAACATTGATCCAAAACCTAGGAAGAGTGGTATATGCCCAAATAGCCACACTTGGGTAAAAATTGCTGTATTGGAGGGGCAAGAAATGAGGCGGGAGAAATACTAGCTCTGGCCAGGAGGGACTGAAGGAATCAGGCATGGCTCCTCAGTGGAGGAACTGTTCAAGCTGTGTCATGAGTCAATGGATGTGATTTAGGCAAGTTGCTAGGAAGAAGGACTGACATTTAAAGTAAAGGGGAAAGGGTGGATATAGTAAGGAAGTAGAAAAAGCCTTGGTCTACGTGGAAAAAAAGTAAACTGGATGACTTGACAGAAACAGAAAGAAATGTTAAAGAATACAAAGAGAACCAAAGTTGGAAACGTGAGTCACAGTGAATTATGGAAGGCCTTGAATGCCAGATTCTGTTCAGAAGTGAGGGCCATCGATGGGAACAGGATCGGGATGGTGCTTAAAGAGTCTGGCACCTTATATTTATCTGGTTTCTTTGTTTTGTTTGCAGAAGTAGAGATTATAATGAATAATGAATGTAGCCCTACAATGAATGTAGCCCTACAATCATTCTAGAACCCAAGGTCTTCTCACTGAGTTGCAATCCTAGCCCTGTCTATCTGTCTGTCTGTCTGTCTATTTATCTATCTATCTATCTATCTAATTTCTTGATACAGGGTCTTGGTAAGTTTATAAGATCTAAATTAGTTCAGTCCTCTCCCTCAGCCTCCCAGAGAGTTGAGATAATAGCTATATGTCACCTGTGGATATTTTCTATCTGTACCTCTGTTCCCTGACTATGCTCACAGATGATCTTACCAACCTCCTGTCTTGAGCAGTAATCATGTAAGTTCCTACGCTGCCATCTCAGTGAGGAATAGGAGACCCGCTTTTCTTATGCTGTAAGTGGATACAACAGAATATTAGTTACTGAAATAATTTCCAAAATAACTTCTAACATGAGCAAATGTCTGTTAACAAAGTACGAAAGGCCGATTGGAAACCAATATAAAATTTCAAAGCATCATAATATTCCAAAGTACTTATTTATACTCATGTACATATGTAAGAAAAAAGATTTCCAAGTATAGATATTGATAGTAGTCTGAGTACCTTAACTTTCTTATTTGTTCCAATATCCATTTACCAAGTTAGAATATATTTCAGCTATAGTAAGAAAAGTTATTTTGTGTGTGTTAACTATAGCAAGCAAGTCTTTAAATAACAACAGAGTAAAATTCATATCTGAACTTGAAAAATGGAATTCTCAAAGGCTTATAAGAGTTAGGGTTTGAGAGTTAGATAGGAGCTTCTATAGTGTTCTGGGTATTGGAATATACTTTCTGATGATAATAAGGAGTGGAAAGAACTTGAACAATTTGCACCACTAAGCTGCCTCTGTAGATTTCTAAATTGGGGTATGGAAAGAGGTTGGTGACATGAAGAGCCTGTATATCATCACTCCACACTGTCCTGGGCCTCAGGGTCAGAAGAACAGTCTTAGCCACTTGGAAAAAATGCCATATTGAAGGGGGAGCATTGAGTTTTTTCTAGCTATTCAGCCTTGAACTCGTAGCATATATGCCTCAAGAATTTTTCATTCACTCTTTTCCAGTACTGCATAGTTTATAACTATGCAAATATGATTATAGTAAACAGATGAAGAAGAATTTAAGGAACTCCTACAAAAGGAGAAAAACTGCCATGCCACTATTACTGTATTTGATTGACTAGATTTATTAATTCATTCATTTGCTAAAAATTGTCAGCCAAGTGAATCTGGACTCTTGTTTATCTTTTTGACTTAAAAATTGTTGTTCCCTCCAGATTCACTCTTGCTGAACAAAATCTTCTTGGTCCTTTTTTCTGTTAGGCAGAAGAATATGGTCTCTTCTAAGATTTAAACCAAGTAAAGGAACTTTATCAAGTGTTTTGTTTTGTTTTGGTTTGGTTTTGGTACTGTGGATTGAACCCAGAGTCTTCTCACTGAGCAACATTTCCAGAACTTTAAGTTTTTTTTTTAAATTTTATTTTGAGACAAGGTCTTGCTAAATTTCCCAGGCAGAGCTTGAACTTGTGATCCTCCTGCTTCAGTTTCTCAGGGTGTTGGGATTACAGGTGTGTGTACAAAATTTGGTTTAGGAGTCTTTATATAATAATTTTACAGCTTTCTCACAAGGAGGAAGGAGAAGTGTAGCTAACCATGATAGAAATTCTAGAGGAATGAGTCTTTCTTTGTCCGATTTCCTTTCTAAGAAATATATCCATCCTTAGGCCCTTATGATAATGACAACACAAACCAGTTTGCTCTTTTAAAAATCAGTAAATGAGGCTGAGGACAAAGTAATTAACAACATGGCAAGTTAGGGCTATGTGTTGACAGTGTCCACCAACTCAAAGTTGCTTCTGTTGACGCAGTTTCTGAGCCAGCCAAAGCTGGGGAACAGTATCTTTGATTGGTATTTCTGACACCTTTTTAATGGATTGGGTAAAATGAGCCAATAGCTAATAGTTACTGAGAAATTATTACAAGGCTGCCCTAGAGTGAGAGCTTTTCATAGATTATTCTTTCTATCTAATCAGTAAAAAACAACAACAACAAAAAATAGTGCATGTAAATTTGCACAGGTCAGAACAAATGGAGTGTGGCTGACCACAGCCTGCATTGTTATTTTGTGTGCTGTGCCATCTTTAATCTGCATATGTGAAGCAGATTTCCACAGTCTTCAACATCTTTGAAGGACAGATGGTAAGTAATTCTAAAAAAAGAATTTTATCTCAGGCCCTCACTTTGCTAAGGGAAGGAAGAAGTGCTGATAATATTGTCCAGATAAGTTTTTGGTATATGTTTGTTGGAGGAGCATAAGAATCCCAAATGACTTATGTTAAATATCTGAGGCTGTTCCCCGGGCACTTATCTCCCTTCTATTGCACTTGAGAGAAACATATGGCTGACTATGTTTAAACCACCATCTGCCATCACAAGCAAATTCTTGAGGAAATTGCTTTGGAAGCAAAGTACAGTACACATTTGATCTTTCCGTATACCATACTTTTTCAATTTGGAAACTTTGAAGGAAAGAGATAAATAGAGGGCAACAAGGAAAATCTAAGAGGAAAACCAACAAAGAACCAAAATGAAATAAGTTGTTAAAGGAATTATTTTGAAAGACAAAATGAATGCTTTCTGGTTTCTTATACTAGTAGGCGGGAGAGAATTAAAGCTCCCCAAATAGATGTAGTTTAACACAAAGTCAGTGGTGCTGCAGGGAACAAAGAAGGCAACTAAGCAGGGCAGAAAATGTTGTTACTAGGTGTTTGGTTGAGATTGATCATTTTGGAAGAAAAATGCCTCCAATGTTATGTGTGAAGGCTGCGTAACGACGCTCAAAAGATGGCCATGTCCTGATCCCTGGAACTTGTCAATATATTACCTAATGTGGTAAAAGGGTCTTTGCGTCAGTGAGCGGTTGAGTCAGGGGTGTCCAGGTGGAGTCACGATGCTGCATGACTTCAGTGGTTC